>JAZHYW010033719.1:0-10595 GCA_037355805.1 Ixodes ricinus | reverse complement strand
TCCAATTTAAAAGAGCTGCACGCTGGCATTTTGCCCTTTGATGCTCGAGCACACCCCTCTATGGAAGTAGTCAAGTGGTATATACATACCTTCAGACAATGTTGACGGCAATTATGCTTCAGGCCTTGCTTGCGACCACGACAGGGCAGGGGGACGCAGAGCGAGACAGCGCCCTGCTGCATGTCTGGCCAAAAAAGTGAAACATTAGGCACATGCAGTAATTACCACAGAGGAGGGTATGTGAATTAGCCATCTGCATGTTATGATTGCTACTGATTTGGTTTCAAATGGCGCTGCCCTAGCATGATTCACAAGGAAGTTACAGCTCCTCAGAAAGTTAACCACTACCACCGCAGACCACTGAAGTGAAAAACTTTCTTGCCTATAAAACACATGGTTTGGAATGTTGTCCAATTTAAAAGAGCTGCACGCTGGCATTTTGCCCTTTGATGCTCGAGCACACCCCTCTATGGAAGTAGTCAAGTGGTATATACATACCTTCAGACAATGTTGACGGCAATTATGCTTCAGGCCTTGCTTGCGACCACGACAGGGCAGGGGGACGCAGAGCGAGACAGCGCCCTGCTGCATGTCTGGCCAAAAAAAGTGAAACATTAGGCACATGCAGTAATTACCACAGAGGAGGGTATGTGAATTAGCCATCTGCATGTTATGATTGCTACTGATTTGGTTTCAAATGGCGCTGCCCTAGCATGATTCACAAGGAAGTTACAGCTCCGCAGAAAGTTAACCACTACCACCGCAGACCACTGAAGTGAAAAACTTTCTTGCCTATAAAACACATGGTTTGGAATGTTGTCCAATTTAAAAGAGCTGCACGCTGGCATTTTGCCCTTTGATGCTCGAGCACACCCCTCTATGGAAGTAGTCAAGTGGTATATACATACCTTCAGACAATGTTGACGGCAATTATGCTTCAGGCCTTGCTTGCGACCACGACAGGGCAGGGGGACGCAGAGCGAGACAGCGCCCTGCTGCATGTCTGGCCAAAAAAAGTGAAACATTAGGCACATGCAGTAATTACCACAGAGGAGGGTATGTGAATTAGCCATCTGCATGTTATGATTGCTACTGATTTGGTTTCAAATGGCGCTGCCCTAGCATGATTCACAAGGAAGTTACAGCTCCTGCAGAAAGTTAACCACTACCACCGCAGACCACTGAAGTGAAAAACTTCTTTCTTGCCTATAAAACACATGGTTTGGAATGTTGTCCAATTTAAAAGAGCTGCACGCTGGCATTTTGCCCTTTGATGCTCGAGCACACCCCTCTATGGAAGTAGTCAAGTGGTATATACATACCTTCAGACAATGTTGACGGCAATTATGCTTCAGGCCTTGCTTGCGACCACGACAGGGCAGGGGGACGCAGAGCGAGACAGCGCCCTGCTGCATGTCTGGCCAAAAAAGTGAAACATTAGGCACATGCAGTAATTACCACAGAGGAGGGTATGTGAATTAGCCATCTGCATGTTATGATTGCTACTGATTTGGTTTCAAATGGCGCTGCCCTAGCATGATTCACAAGGAAGTTACAGCTCCGCAGAAAGTTAACCACTACCACCGCAGACCACTGAAGTGAAAAACTTCTTTCTTGCCTATAAAACACATGGTTTGGAATGTTGTCCAATTTAAAAGAGCTGCACGCTGGCATTTTGCCCTTTGATGCTCGAGCACACCCTCTATGGAAGTAGTCAAGTGGTATATACATACCTTCAGACAATGTTGACGGCAATTATGCTTCAGGCCTTGCTTGCGACCACGACAGGGCAGGGGGACGCAGAGCGAGACAGCGCCCTGCTGCATGTCTGGCCAAAAAAGTGAAACATTAGGCACATGCAGTAATTACCACAGAGGAGGGTATGTGAATTAGCCATCTGCATGTTATGATTGCTACTGATTTGGTTTCAAATGGCGCTGCCCTAGCATGATTCACAAGGAAGTTACAGCTCCGCAGAAAGTTAACCACTACCACCGCAGACCACTGAAGTGAAAAACTTCTTTCTTGCCTATAAAACACATGGTTTGGAATGTTGTCCAATTTAAAAGAGCTGCACGCTGGCATTTTGCCCTTTGATGCTCGAGCACACCCCTCTATGGAAGTAGTCAAGTGGTATATACATACCTTCAGACAATGTTGACGGCAATTATGCTTCAGGCCTTGCTTGCGACCACGACAGGGCAGGGGGACGCAGAGCGAGACAGCGCCCTGCTGCATGTCTGGCCAAAAAAGTGAAACATTAGGCACATGCAGTAATTACCACAGAGGAGGGTATGTGAATTAGCCATCTGCATGTTATGATTGCTACTGATTTGGTTTCAAATGGCGCTGCCCTAGCATGATTCACAAGGAAGTTACAGCTCCGCAGAAAGTTAACCACTACCACCGCAGACCACTGAAGTGAAAAACTTCTTTCTTGCCTATAAAACACATGGTTTGGAATGTTGTCCAATTTAAAAGAGCTGCACGCTGGCATTTTGCCCTTTGATGCTCGAGCACACCCCTCTATGGAAGTAGTCAAGTGGTATATACATACCTTCAGACAATGTTGACGGCAATTATGCTTCAGGCCTTGCTTGCGACCACGACAGGGCAGGGGGACGCAGAGCGAGACAGCGCCCTGCTGCATGTCTGGCCAAAAAAAGTGAAACATTAGGCACATGCAGTAATTACCACAGAGGAGGGTATGTGAATTAGCCATCTGCATGTTATGATTGCTACTGATTTGGTTTCAAATGGCGCTGCCCTAGCATGATTCACAAGGAAGTTACAGCTCCTCAGAAAGTTAACCACTACCACCGCAGACCACTGAAGTGAAAAACTTCTTTCTTGCCTATAAAACACATGGTTTGGAATGTTGTCCAATTTAAAAGAGCTGCACGCTGGCATTTTGCCCTTTGATGCTCGAGCACACCCCTCTATGGAAGTAGTCAAGTGGTATATACATACCTTCAGACAATGTTGACGGCAATTATGCTTCAGGCCTTGCTTGCGACCACGACAGGACAGAGGGACGCAGAGCGAGACAGCGCCCTGCTGCATGTCTGGCCAAAAAAGTGAAACATTAGGCACATGCAGTAATTACCACAGAGGAGGGTATGTGAATTAGCCATCTGCATGTTATGATTGCTACTGATTTGGTTTCAAATGGCGCTGCCCTAGCATGATTCACAAGGAAGTTACAGCTCCGCAGAAAGTTAACCACTACCACCGCAGACCACTGAAGTGAAAAACTTCTTGCCTGTAAAACACATGGTTTGGAATGTTGTCCAATTTAAAAGAGCTGCACGCTGGCATTTTGCACTTTGATGCTCGAGCACACCCCTCTATGGAAGTAGTCAAGTGGTATATACATACCTTCAGACAATGTTGACGGCAATTATGCTTCAGGCCTTGCTTGCGACCACGACAGGGCAGGGGGACGCAGAGCGAGACAGCGCCCTGCTGCATGTCTGGCCAAAAAAGTGAAACATTAGGCACATGCAGTAATTACCACAGAGGAGGGTATGTGAATTAGCCATCTGCATGTTATGATTGCTACTGATTTGGTTTCAAATGGCGCTGCCCTAGCATGATTCACAAGGAAGTTACAGCTCCTGCAGAAAGTTAACCACTACCACCGCAGACCACTGAAGTGAAAAACTTCTTTCTTGCCTATAAAACACATGGTTTGGAATGTTGTCCAATTTAAAAGAGCTGCACGCTGGCATTTTGCCCTTTGATGCTCGAGCACACCCCTCTATGGAAGTAGTCAAGTGGTATATACATACCTTCAGACAATGTTGACGGCAATTATGCTTCAGGCCTTGCTTGCGACCACGACAGGGCAGGGGGACGCAGAGCGAGACAGCGCCCTGCTGCATGTCTGGCCAAAAAAGTGAAACATTAGGCACATGCAGTAATTACCACAGAGGAGGGTATGTGAATTAGCCATCTGCATGTTATGATTGCTACTGATTTGGTTTCAAATGGCGCTGCCCTAGCATGATTCACAAGGAAGTTACAGCTCCGCAGAAAGTTAACCACTACCACCGCAGACCACTGAAGTGAAAAACTTTCTTGCCTATAAAACACATGGTTTGGAATGTTGTCCAATTTAAAAGAGCTGCACGCTGGCATTTTGCCCTTTGATGCTCGAGCACACCCCTCTATGGAAGTAGTCAAGTGGTATATACATACCTTCAGACAATGTTGACGGCAATTATGCTTCAGGCCTTGCTTGCGACCACGACAGGGCAGGGGGACGCAGAGCGAGACAGCGCCCTGCTGCATGTCTGGCCAAAAAAGTGAAACATTAGGCACATGCAGTAATTACCACAGAGGAGGGTATGTGAATTAGCCATCTGCATGTTATGATTGCTACTGATTTGGTTTCAAATGGCGCTGCCCTAGCATGATTCACAAGGAAGTTACAGCTCCTCAGAAAGTTAACCACTACCACCGCAGACCACTGAAGTGAAAAACTTCTTTCTTGCCTATAAAACACATGGTTTGGAATGTTGTCCAATTTAAAAGAGCTGCACGCTGGCATTTTGCCCTTTGATGCTCGAGCACACCCCTCTATGGAAGTAGTCAAGTGGTATATACATACCTTCAGACAATGTTGACGGCAATTATGCTTCAGGCCTTGCTTGCGACCACGACAGGACAGAGGGACGCAGAGCGAGACAGCGCCCTGCTGCATGTCTGGCCAAAAAAAGTGAAACATTAGGCACATGCAGTAATTACCACAGAGGAGGGTATGTGAATTAGCCATCTGCATGTTATGATTGCTACTGATTTGGTTTCAAATGGCGCTGCCCTAGCATGATTCACAAGGAAGTTACAGCTCCGCAGAAAGTTAACCACTACCACCGCAGACCACTGAAGTGAAAAACTTCTTGCCTGTAAAACACATGGTTTGGAATGTTGTCCAATTTAAAAGAGCTGCACGCTGGCATTTTGCACTTTGATGCTCGAGCACACCCCTCTATGGAAGTAGTCAAGTGGTATATACATACCTTCAGACAATGTTGACGGCAATTATGCTTCAGGCCTTGCTTGCGACCACGACAGGGCAGGGGGACGCAGAGCGAGACAGCGCCCTGCTGCATGTCTGGCCAAAAAAAGTGAAACATTAGGCACATGCAGTAATTACCACAGAGGAGGGTATGTGAATTAGCCATCTGCATGTTATGATTGCTACTGATTTGGTTTCAAATGGCGCTGCCCTAGCATGATTCACAAGGAAGTTACAGCTCCTCAGAAAGTTAACCACTACCACTGCAGACCACTGAAGTGAAAAACTTCTTTCTTGCCTATAAAACACATGGTTTGGAATGTTGTCCAATTTAAAAGAGCTGCACGCTGGCATTTTGCCCTTTGATGCTCGAGCACACCCCTCTATGGAAGTAGTCAAGTGGTATATACATACCTTCAGACAATGTTGACGGCAATTATGCTTCAGGCCTTGCTTGCGACCACGACAGGGCAGGGGGACGCAGAGCGAGACAGCGCCCTGCTGCATGTCTGGCCAAAAAAGTGAAACATTAGGCACATGCAGTAATTACCACAGAGGAGGGTATGTGAATTAGCCATCTGCATGTTATGATTGCTACTGATTTGGTTTCAAATGGCGCTGCCCTAGCATGATTCACAAGGAAGTTACAGCTCCGCAGAAAGTTAACCACCACCACCGCAGACCACTGAAGTGAAAAACTTCTTTCTTGCCTATAAAACACATGGTTTGGAATGTTGTCCAATTTAAAAGAGCTGCACGCTGGCATTTTGCCCTTTGATGCTCGAGCACACCCCTCTATGGAAGTAGTCAAGTGGTATATACATACCTTCAGACAATGTTGACGGCAATTATGCTTCAGGCCTTGCTTGCGACCACGACAGGGCAGGGGGACGCAGAGCGAGACAGCGCCCTGCTGCATGTCTGGCCAAAAAAGTGAAACATTAGGCACATGCAGTAATTACCACAGAGGAGGGTATGTGAATTAGCCATCTGCATGTTATGATTGCTACTGATTTGGTTTCAAATGGCGCTGCCCTAGCATGATTCACAAGGAAGTTACAGCTCCGCAGAAAGTTAACCACTACCACCGCAGACCACTGAAGTGAAAAACTTCTTTCTTGCCTATAAAACACATGGTTTGGAATGTTGTCCAATTTAAAAGAGCTGCACGCTGGCATTTTGCCCTTTGATGCTCGAGCACACCCCTCTATGGAAGTAGTCAAGTGGTATATACATACCTTCAGACAATGTTGACGGCAATTATGCTTCAGGCCTTGCTTGCGACCACGACAGGGCAGGGGGACGCAGAGCGAGACAGCGCCCTGCTGCATGTCTGGCCAAAAAAAGTGAAACATTAGGCACATGCAGTAATTACCACAGAGGAGGGTATGTGAATTAGCCATCTGCATGTTATGATTGCTACTGATTTGGTTTCAAATGGCGCTGCCCTAGCATGATTCACAAGGAAGTTACAGCTCCGCAGAAAGTTAACCACTACCACCGCAGACCACTGAAGTGAAAAACTTCTTTCTTGCCTATAAAACACATGGTTTGGAATGTTGTCCAATTTAAAAGAGCTGCACGCTGGCATTTTGCCCTTTGATGCTCGAGCACACCCCTCTATGGAAGTAGTCAAGTGGTATATACATACCTTCAGACAATGTTGACGGCAATTATGCTTCAGGCCTTGCTTGCGACCACGACAGGACAGGGGGACGCAGAGCGAGACAGCGCCCTGCTGCATGTCTGGCCAAAAAAGTGAAACATTAGGCACATGCAGTAATTACCACAGAGGAGGGTATGTGAATTAGCCATCTGCATGTTATGATTGCTACTGATTTGGTTTCAAATGGCGCTGCCCTAGCATGATTCACAAGGAAGTTACAGCTCCGCAGAAAGTTAACCACTACCACCGCAGACCACTGAAGTGAAAAACTTTTCTTGCCTATAAAACACATGGTTTGGAATGTTGTCCAATTTAAAAGAGCTGCACGCTGGCATTTTGCCCTTTGATGCTCGAGCACACCCCTCTATGGAAGTAGTCAAGTGGTATATACATACCTTCAGACAATGTTGACGGCAATTATGCTTCAGGCCTTGCTTGCGACCACGACAGGGCAGGGGGACGCAGAGCGAGACAGCGCCCTGCTGCATGTCTGGCCAAAAAAAGTGAAACATTAGGCACATGCAGTAATTACCACAGAGGAGGGTATGTGAATTAGCCATCTGCATGTTATGATTGCTACTGATTTGGTTTCAAATGGCGCTGCCCTAGCATGATTCACAAGGAAGTTACAGCTCCGCAGAAAGTTAACCACTACCACCGCAGACCACTGAAGTGAAAAACTTTTCTTGCCTATAAAACACATGGTTTGGAATGTTGTCCAATTTAAAAGAGCTGCACGCTGGCATTTTGCCCTTTGATGCTCGAGCACACCCCTCTATGGAAGTAGTCAAGTGGTATATACATACCTTCAGACAATGTTGACGGCAATTATGCTTCAGGCCTTGCTTGCGACCACGACAGGGCAGGGGGACGCAGAGCGAGACAGCGCCCTGCTGCATGTCTGGCCAAAAAAGTGAAACATTAGGCACATGCAGTAATTACCACAGAGGAGGGTATGTGAATTAGCCATCTGCATGTTATGATTGCTACTGATTTGGTTTCAAATGGCGCTGCCCTAGCATGATTCACAAGGAAGTTACAGCTCCGCAGAAAGTTAACCACTACCACCGCAGACCACTGAAGTGAAAAACTTTCTTGCCTATAAAACACATGGTTTGGAATGTTGTCCAATTTAAAAGAGCTGCACGCTGGCATTTTGCCCTTTGATGCTCGAGCACACCCCTCTATGGAAGTAGTCAAGTGGTATATACATACCTTCAGACAATGTTGACGGCAATTATGCTTCAGGCCTTGCTTGCGACCACGACAGGGCAGGGGGACGCAGAGCGAGACAGCGCCCTGCTGCATGTCTGGCCAAAAAAGTGAAACATTAGGCACATGCAGTAATTACCACAGAGGAGGGTATGTGAATTAGCCATCTGCATGTTATGATTGCTACTGATTTGGTTTCAAATGGCGCTGCCCTAGCATGATTCACAAGGAAGTTACAGCTCCGCAGAAAGTTAACCACTACCACCGCAGACCACTGAAGTGAAAAACTTCTTGCCTATAAAACACATGGTTTGGAATGTTGTCCAATTTAAAAGAGCTGCACGCTGGCATTTTGCACTTTGATGCTCGAGCACACCCCTCTATGGAAGTAGTCAAGTGGTATATACATACCTTCAGACAATGTTGACGGCAATTATGCTTCAGGCCTTGCTTGCGACCACGACAGGGCAGGGGGACGCAGAGCGAGACAGCGCCCTGCTGCATGTCTGGCCAAAAAAAGTGAAACATTAGGCACATGCAGTAATTACCACAGAGGAGGGTATGTGAATTAGCCATCTGCATGTTATGATTGCTACTGATTTGGTTTCAAATGGCGCTGCCCTAGCATGATTCACAAGGAAGTTACAGCTCCGCAGAAAGTTAACCACTACCACCGCAGACCACTGAAGTGAAAAACTTCTTTCTTGCCTATAAAACACATGGTTTGGAATGTTGTCCAATTTAAAAGAGCTGCACGCTGGCATTTTGCCCTTTGATGCTCGAGCACACCCCTCTATGGAAGTAGTCAAGTGGTATATACATACCTTCAGACAATGTTGACGGCAATTATGCTTCAGGCCTTGCTTGCGACCACGACAGGGCAGGGGGACGCAGAGCGAGACAGCGCCCTGCTGCATGTCTGGCCAAAAAAAGTGAAACATTAGGCACATGCAGTAATTACCACAGAGGAGGGTATGTGAATTAGCCATCTGCATGTTATGATTGCTACTGATTTGGTTTCAAATGGCGCTGCCCTAGCATGATTCACAAGGAAGTTACAGCTCCTCAGAAAGTTAACCACTACCACCGCAGACCACTGAAGTGAAAAACTTCTTTCTTGCCTATAAAACACATGGTTTGGAATGTTGTCCAATTTAAAAGAGCTGCACGCTGGCATTTTGCCCTTTGATGCTCGAGCACACCCCTCTATGGAAGTAGTCAAGTGGTATATACATACCTTCAGACAATGTTGACGGCAATTATGCTTCAGGCCTTGCTTGCGACCACGACAGGGCAGGGGGACGCAGAGCGAGACAGCGCCCTGCTGCATGTCTGGCCAAAAAAAGTGAAACATTAGGCACATGCAGTAATTACCACAGAGGAGGGTATGTGAATTAGCCATCTGCATGTTATGATTGCTACTGATTTGGTTTCAAATGGCGCTGCCCTAGCATGATTCACAAGGAAGTTACAGCTCCTCAGAAAGTTAACCACTACCACCGCAGACCACTGAAGTGAAAAACTTCTTTCTTGCCTATAAAACACATGGTTTGGAATGTTGTCCAATTTAAAAGAGCTGCACGCTGGCATTTTGCCCTTTGATGCTCGAGCACACCCCTCTATGGAAGTAGTCAAGTGGTATATACATACCTTCAGACAATGTTGACGGCAATTATGCTTCAGGCCTTGCTTGCGACCACGACAGGGCAGGGGGACGCAGAGCGAGACAGCGCCCTGCTGCATGTCTGGCCAAAAAAAGTGAAACATTAGGCACATGCAGTAATTACCACAGAGGAGGGTATGTGAATTAGCCATCTGCATGTTATGATTGCTACTGATTTGGTTTCAAATGGCGCTGCCCTAGCATGATTCACAAGGAAGTTACAGCTCCGCAGAAAGTTAACCACTACCACCGCAGACCACTGAAGTGAAAAACTTCTTTCTTGCCTATAAAACACATGGTTTGGAATGTTGTCCAATTTAAAAGAGCTGCACGCTGGCATTTTGCCCTTTGATGCTCGAGCACACCCTCTATGGAAGTAGTCAAGTGGTATATACATACCTTCAGACAATGTTGACGGCAATTATGCTTCAGGCCTTGCTTGCGACCACGACAGGACAGAGGGACGCAGAGCGAGACAGCGCCCTGCTGCATGTCTGGCCAAAAAAGTGAAACATTAGGCACATGCAGTAATTACCACAGAGGAGGGTATGTGAATTAGCCATCTGCATGTTATGATTGCTACTGATTTGGTTTCAAATGGCGCTGCCCTAGCATGATTCACAAGGAAGTTACAGCTCCGCAGAAAGTTAACCACTACCACCGCAGACCACTGAAGTGAAAAACTTCTTCTTGCCTATAAAACACATGGTTTGGAATGTTGTCCAATTTAAAAGAGCTGCACGCTGGCATTTTGCCCTTTGATGCTCGAGCACACCCCTCTATGGAAGTAGTCAAGTGGTATATACATACCTTCAGACAATGTTGACGGCAATTATGCTTCAGGCCTTGCTTGCGACCACGACAGGGCAGGGGGACGCAGAGCGAGACAGCGCCCTGCTGCATGTCTGGCCAAAAAAGTGAAACATTAGGCACATGCAGTAATTACCACAGAGGAGGGTATGTGAATTAGCCATCTGCATGTTATGATTGCTACTGATTTGGTTTCAAATGGCGCTGCCCTAGCATGATTCACA
>JAZHYW010033718.1:0-17809 GCA_037355805.1 Ixodes ricinus | reverse complement strand
ACCAGAAATGTCACGAACGGAGGTGACACGAAGACGAGCAGTGAACTCAAAAATAACGGTTTAATAGGCGAACTTGTGCCAACCAAAATAATAAAACGAAAGAGCGTCGAGGCAGCAGAAAGCAGGCGGCGATTCGGCGGCGACACAGAGCGCGCGGGACTCTGACTCGACAAGGTCGCGGGTAGCTGCTTATCTACAGTGCGTCGCTATCTCGAAAGTTCGGCAAAGGAGGCTCGGGCGTCGCGCGCTCGGGGCGAGGATGAACTGGCACTTTCGAGAACAACAAAGCAAAGGGAAAGTTACAACTAGTGCGAGAATGAATGGGAATCTTCTAGAAGACCGTGACCGAGCGTTGCTTTCTCGCTCTGCGGGCGGCAATATAACACATTTATTGCGAATTTTCGTCAACAATTCTTTAGTGATCCATAGTTTACGACTTTTTCTATGAGTGCCTAATTATTTGTACGGAAAGCTGCTTTAATATAGTTTTTTTAACTTGTTCAAGAACCAGTCATATGATTTACCTGCGTTCGTTTCATGAAGGACATTGTCCCAAACCAGACAAGATAGTTTCTGTCTTAATTCGTTCATGTTATCAGGCGTCATATTCTGAAACTGTATGGGTAACTGATTATTATATTTTATGTTCATGGTTTGCTTTTTCTTTAGACACAAAGTGATCGCTTATATCAACTATCACTAAACCAGATTTGATATATTATGTACCATAGCTTGTGATAAATAAATCCAATTATGTCGATGATTCAGTTGTAATTCTGGTTGCAGTGTTTATAATATTTTTAAATTCATTCGATTTAATTAACGCATCAAATTGTAATTCACATGTTGTATCAAGTAGCATATGTTAACATTAAAATCACCTCCCAAGATCGCGTTGTATTTATTTTCATTCGCAAAATCAAGGAAACACTCGAGTAAGCAGAAAAGGAAGAGAGCTTCCCACTTGGCGAGCGATAACAGACAGCTATAATGCTCTCTCCTATCAGAGAGGACAGCATCTCGAAGTCTTTGTGAACGCAGCAATAATCAGATAGCATCTTACAGGAAATGTCAGCTTTTGCTATTAGGGCAACGCCCCGAGCATGACATTCTGTGCGCTTTAAAAAGTAACTGTTGTACATTGGTAAGTTTAAAACGTTAGTATTATCCGTAAACCACGTCTCTGAAAGAATATTTATATCAAACGAAAATTCAAACTGATGAAAAAATAATTCAAGCTAGTTTGTTTTATTTCTCGCTGATTGAGCGTCCAGGAGGAAGCATTTGAGAGAATCGATATACTCGTTTCCTAAAAAGATTTCACCTTCGAAGGAAGAAAGTAACCACTGGACATAAAGTTATGTTTATTCAATAAACTATCCGTGCCATCCATTTATCCATTTAAAACAAAAAGAAAAAAAATGAAAGCCGTTTACAACTCCCTGAAATTAGAGTGCACCTCCTGAGGAGGAGGAGGGAAGGGTACTGAGGGGGGGGGGGTTATCTGACGTCGGGGGGGGGGGTGTTACGTGACCTCGGGGAGGGTGGTCACGTGACCTCGGGGAGGGGGTCACGTTACCTCGGGAAGGGGGGGTGTCACGGGACCTCAAGGGCGTCGCCGGGTTGCATGCAACACGGGTCGCATGAAACATGGGTTGCATGCAAGGCGGGTTGCATTGCCACTTTTGTTGCATGCAACGCGCGGTTACGCCGACGCCAACGGATGCATGCAACTTGGCTTGCATGCAACTTCGGTTGCATGCAGCCCACGTTGCATGAAACTTGGGTTGCATGCAACGCGCGGTTACGTTAACAATGACGCCGACGGCGACGCGGACGCCAACGGCGACGGCGACGCCGCTCAAGCCGGAAACGGGCGCCTAAGAGCTGCGCTCTAAAAGGCTCGAGGTACACTTCAGCACTTATGAGTTGTGAACGCGAAAGCACGCACGCTGCGCTCCCTTCTTTAATCTGCGGCGTACAACTGTTCCTCCCCCAGCCGCAAGGTGCGAGGAAGGCACAGACAGCAACGTAGTTCCAAGCAGAACAAACACCTCCGTTTATTCCATGCGCCGTATATATTGCCACGCGCCGTACAACGGATAAGAGGCGAGCGAATGCGGGGATCAGTGATAACGCAACAGTGATAACACAGTCAGGATAACACCGCACAAACCGACGCGCAGCGGCCAATGGGAGCCTCGTCGACGCGCGCCAGCCAATGGGACCGAAGTGTAAAAGGTGCCGTTGGCTAGCTTTGCGCGTGGTTTCATTAAGGTGCCGTTTTGCCTGGCTTCAAAACTGATGACGTCGGATCGCTCCATGAGACAGGTAATGCTTTCGAATTAAAACATCTTAAAACTAAGTGCGTATCACCGTGAGGCATCACACGAGTTGCTATAATAGCCAATTCCCCTGGCAAATAGCGAGCGCCTCGGCGCGCGCTCGCCGAGCAGATTCTTGTTCCCCTCGCGAGATGCGAGCAATCTTTCCGTGTGCCGCTTGTAGATTTGGAGCTGGTGGGGCGCTCGCCAAGCTGCTTCAACCGATCCATGGGAAGGTGGCGGAGCGCGTCGAGTGGTCCGGAGTAGTTCTCCGCGCAACCTTTTTCTGTGGAGTACGGTCTGTAGTCACTCCCAACATTTTCAGTTTCGTTATCAACGTTCCCGCGGAGGAGTAAAGGAGTTTCGCGGCTTTTTTGTTTCGATTTCTTGGTGGGCTCTCTTGTTGTGCTTGCTTTCCTTCCACTCGTCATGACCGACTCGCCGAGCAAACTGCGGTGATGACATCGTTGCAGTTAATTTCAGGAGGTCTAATAAAACGCAGTGACAGAGAAATCAGCGACAGCGACGAAGATACCAGCTTAGCTCCAGCTTGAGTGACAACGAGGCAGCCGTTCTCGGCGAAGTGTTTGCCGAGTCGTTCGCCTTCGCAGCGAAGATGCCCAAGATATCGCGTTACGTCGAAGACGGTGTGCGCGCCTATTCGGATGAATAGGTAGGTATGACGTTTGTTCGTTCAGTGGTCTTAGTAAAGTAACTGGAATAATTAGATGACAACGCGTCAAATAATTCGCAGATGGAAGTTGCCTTCGGAGATGACGATCGCTTCACGGAATACGTGTTTGGTATTGCTTAATTGCATCCCACGGATCGTCATAAGTACTTCTAACTGTTTTCATTGGGTCCTTATAATTGTAAGAAAAAATAAAGTGTGTCTTAACGTCGGGATCACCGTTAATCAAGTAATAAACAATCTGGGGTGCTTCCGATTCGAAGTTCATGCCTTCAGCAAGATGGCAATGCGGACCGAAACTGTTCCAAAAGCGAGAGCAGACGCTCTGAAAGCGGTGGCGCAGGGAGCGTTATGCTCGATTTTCTCCACAGCGCGTGCTACTGGGGTGGATCTCGTGACCGATCGCTCACGGAGGCCGACCGCTCGACGACTGCTAGCGCGGAGCGCTCGGCATTTGCCAGGGGAAGGGGCTATAAGCCATCCACAGGCCTAATCCACGTGCACTTGCTCGCAATCCTTCATGCGCACAAGGACGTGGCTTTTTTTGTACCAAACGTACGATAATTCGTTGTTCTGGCCCATCCTTTTGTCTCTCTAATAAGGGCTCGGTCTTGCTTGGTAAGATTCTCTTGGTTGTAAGCATCGTCTTTTGATTTCCTTAGATTCTGCCGTTTACTGAGCCATTCACCTCTGATTGTCTGATGAGCGAAGCGAACAATGATGCCTGGTATTATATCTGCTCGGAACGATTAGCGATGAATCGCGGCTACCTCGTTCAGATCCAAGTCGGGCACTTCCAAGTTTTTTGCAACCTCATCAGCGGCGTAGACTTTCCATTTTCCCCGGGGGGGGGGGGGGGCGGGGAGGCTGAGACGTTCTTCCGGGGGGGGGGGGCGGGCGGGGGGGGGGGGTGGGCGGGGAGGTTCTGCGCGTTACTTTTTTGCCAGATCTGGAGATTGAAGCTAACGAAAGCAGGTTGGGATTCCATTTCCTCTTTTGTCAATAAAACCAACTTGGGCGTTATTTTGTTTACATGCCACTACTATAGAAGCTCGTCACATGGCGCGTAAACAGTATCTTGGTAAGGATCATGGCCCGGGCCCGGGTGGGGCTCTGCCCCCCCCCCCCCGGATCTTACCCGGGGGGCACGAGCCCCCGATGCCCCCCCCCCCCGAAGTCTACGCCTATGAACCTCATTCACTCTGGCAAGGAAATCCTCGTTGTCAGTCTTAGGAATTCCGTGAATTTATAGATTCGGTTTTCGGCTTTGCGATTCCAGCTCGTTTAGTTTCTATCCAAGCCTTTTTATATCCCCACGGGCGTTAGTTTGTTCCAGAGTTTCTACTCGTTTCTTCAGATGTTTTGTTTCCCTTTTCTGCTCAGCGAGGTCCTTCAGAGGTTTGTCGTCTTGACCGACATTTCCTGCATAGATTTTTCTGTGCCGTTCACGGTTTCCTTTACTCTTTTTAAGCAATATACTTAATAATACGATGAATTAATTTTGGGGATTCACTCTTACTTGCTTACAGGCATTAAAGACATGCGCATGACAAGGTTAAACATACAATAAGAACCATACGAGAAGCAAACTACAGTTTAAAAAATCTTCTAGAGAGACCAGTGTTAAGGCCTTGCAGGAAATAAAAATAATGAAATAATCGGTTTCTAAGATAATGGATTGCAAATTTGACAGATTTTTGAACAGACGTCTTTTCTGTTGTTGAAACGCTTTCTATATTCAGCATACAATATTTATTCTTATATCAATGAAAAAAAAATCCAGGCCATTAGGAGCCCTAAAGCTTATTTAAACATCTTATATATTTCGTACCGAACACTTTGCCCAAATTTGTCAAAAATCGATTAAAATTTGTAATATTATTGTATTATAAAGCAATTATTCACATTTATTATAATATTATGAATTATATTTTAGCAATGTAGCAAAAACGTCGCGGTGCGGTAGTTTCGAACACGAGAAAATGAACAGTGGTCAAAATTTTTTATTTCCGGCAGTCGGGAAAAACGTCAGTTTTCGCCTTGTCCGCTTCACTTGCCAATAATTTGAAATCAACAAGTTCGCCGAAGTTTCTGTTCATGCCATCTTCTATTCAAGGAATGTTGAAAATCAATTAATTCATTTTGTAAATATTTAAGAAAAAACTGGCCCCGATACCGGGCCTGATCTAAGTCCAACCATTAAGGAACCCAGTAAGTTTGTATGATTGCATTTGTGATTAAAGTTAAATTATCGGTTTCAAAATCACGTTAGATACACTTTAAGCATAATTACATCCTGAAACACACTCCACTAGCTTTAGCTTTAAAAAAAAAGTAAATCTTACTTAAGAAAAATACTTGAACGTTTTCTTAATCAGTTTAGTTAATAGATTTGTTACGGTTTTGACTGTATTTAGTGTTTCAGCCGTTGTACTGACACTCCTAGAAATGCTGTGTAAAGGCTTTGGGTCGCGTTATATTCTTCTAGTAAGCATTGCGACGTTCCGTCATTTTTTTTTCAGATTCTATGTCCTTTCTTTTGTCACAGCCCCATCAGCGACTCGCATTATTTCAAAATTACTGCATAAATATTGCGCTTGATATGTACATACAGAGATATAGAAATATATCGGGAATATTGAGGCATTTACAACTTTAAAAAATAGCAAAATATGTGTGTACGATATCAGCATAACACCATAATAATGTCAGATAACAGCCACCTTTGAAGACAACCGTTACTATATATTGAAAATATTAACTTAGTTGACCAGGAGTTGGGACGCCATGTCGACCGCGACGCTGTCGTTCACTCGCACCTTCTTCCGGGACTTCTACGCCTAACCGCCAGGATCGCGACACCCGACAGCATGACACGACGGCTCCTGTGACATCATTTGTTGCTACATTGGGTCTACAATCGATGTATTCATTTATTTATTTTATTTATTTGTTTATAGATTCTGCCAGCCTTGAACCCGACGCAGGAGTGGTACGTTTAAGAATAATAAGAAACACCATCCATTCGTTGAACTAAATAACATTAAAAAAACTCCGGTTACTCACATACTCTTTAAAAACGTTATTAACTGCAGCAGCTACTACATTTTTTTTATTATTACTACCCTTCACTAACTATTTACTGCCTGAAACGCGCAATAGGTAGTAAAAAGTTAGTAAAAGCAGCAGTTACTACATTTTTCTGGTGCTACATTTTTACTCGGTATATACTACCCCAAACGTGCAGACAAAATGGCGGCGACTGCTGCATCGCCGATGGCCAGCGTTAGCGACCACTGATCTCCATTGTAGTAGGCTGGATCGCGGACCGGGGGCCCGTCGGTGTCGCCTCCGGCGGCCATTGCTTGATACCAGGCAATACACACAAGTCTATGAGAGAAACGCCCAAAAGTAAGAATATTGAAGCCTGTACGCTGTGCCCCGAGACGAGTATTTTATGGTGTACTGCGATCCTAATGTCGGGTGTTTCGAGATAGAATTGGTATTTGTCAAACGTTCCAACGCCGATTAAAAAAAAATCAAACGTACCGGAGCACCTACGGCTGAGCTGGCAAGTTTGTTCTCGTAGTGGAGTAAACAAAGGAACTTGCCGTCAATGGGACCGTCCTCGGGGAAGCCTAGAAGTTGATGAATGACAAAGAAGTTCCATCTAGACAGCGGCTTTCCGGGAGAGAGCGAATTCCGCGTTGCAAAGCCTTCGACCTTGTAGTCTGCTAAACCCACCTCAATGAAACCGCCACCGACTCCACGGTAATGCTAGGTAACTCTCACCTCACTGAGCTGCACTAAATTTTTCGCCCAGGGGAGTCACTTTCGACCACAAAATATTTATTTATAAGAACTGCGAGGGCTGTCATTTTTAAGGTTTGTACGCAAGCTATTTGACGGGCTCATCGAAAGGCAGCTTAAAAGTTTCAGTGCCGACAACAACTTAGAAGCAAGGCAAATGACACCCGTATACTTTGTTTGGAAATTATTAGGCATAAGATGTGAACGCTTAGGTTAGTGCCCCAGAGAGAGAGAAAAAACTTTATTTGTCAGTAAGATGGTGACCTTCTTCGGTTCCTTCAGCTGCTCCACATGGTCGGCAGTTGAAGTCTGTCGGCGACCTCTTGCGCTCTTGCCAAGGCCCGGGACTGGACGTCCAGGTCCGGGCTGGCCAGCACAACTTCCCATTGCTCAAGTGAGGGAGATGAAACTAGATCTGCCGGAGGCGGATCCTCCGCGCAGTCCCAGATTATGTGGTCTAAGGTGGCAGGCTCGCCGCATAGTTGACAGTACGGTTTCACTAGATCGGGAAAGATATTGGCGTATGTCCACGGGTTTCGCTGCGACCGCGTTTGCAGCCGCCGCCACGTGGTAGCCTGTTCTCGGCTGAGCGAAACGTGCGGAGGAGGCAGGCTCACTCTAAGCTCCCTGTAATAGTTGGTTATGGCCTGATACGTATCCAGCGCCTCACCTCGTGGGGCCCCGACGTCCAAGTCCCCATCACCTGCTCGGCTGACAAAACCTCGAGCATATTGGTGAGCGGACTCGTTCCCCGGGACGCCCACGTGGGCCGGGACCCATACCAGATCCACTTCCTTCCTATCGTTTGGCATCGTGCTAAGAATTTTGTATGCAGTGGTGGAGATACGTCCCCTCGAGAAATTGCGAAGGGCCGTTTTGGAATCACTTAGAATGGTGTTGGTGCTCTTTTGAACAATCCCTAGTGCTATTGCGGCCTCTTCGGCCTCTTCCACTCGGCCTGTGATCACCGTGGCCGCTACCCTGCGCGAGATGCTCACCGCACTCACAGCGAAAGCATGTTGGCCTGTAGTAAGGTTGTATTCTGCCGCATCAACGTACACGGCACTATCGTCCCCTTGATACTTTTTGCTTAACGTCTTCGCCCTGGCCCTCCTCCGGGTGCCTAGCAATATGACGCTTTCAAATTTTCCAACTTTCCCCATTTTTATCGTAATTCCCTGCATGATTCCTAGGTGTACAGGACGTATCTGGACCCTGAAGCACAGTTTATATGTGGAAAACACTGGTATATCTGACGGCCAAGGCGGTAGCCAAGCACTATACCTCGTCAGTCTACTCTTTGATATTTCTTGCTCAATAAATATTTTAGTGCCAGCACAAGAAGAGAAGCTCATCTCAGTGCGATCGTTTCAAGAGAATGCGACTGGAGTTCCAGAGATTGGCGTCGGCACGCCAGCCGAGTTGCATGCCACACCATGCGCGCGTGATTTGAGGTCGCTCGGAAGAAGAAACGCTCAATTTCCCTGACTGCGGGCCGGAAATTCCCAGACTTTTTCAAACTCGCTAAATCCTCTGACACTTACAGGTTTTCCATCTGCCAGGTTGGTAGACAGCCTCTATACAAGGTAAATCATTAGGATCTTCAATGTTTGTGTAACTGTTGATAACCTATGTTTGCATTCAAGAGGTACTGAAAAGAAAGGCATTAAACTAAACCAACCAAAATAACGTAACGAAGAGATACGTGAAGCAAAGGTTAAACAATGTGAAACTTATTTATTTATCTTAAAATATTGGCACAGTGAATCCTGGTGAGCTTCCAGGGATTTCCTGCGTATATAAGGAAACGGGGCTAGTTTCAAAAACGATATAGGAACGTCTATCCAGCTTCTTCACCGAAGGCCTTCAGCAGTACCGTTCTCTAACTTCGGTGAAAGTTGGCATTGCCCGCCAGCACTATCTGAATTAGTGCCAGGAGCTTAGAAAACGCCAATGTGTAGGCTATGTTTCTTACAAATAGACTCCGAGGCAGAACACCAGTGCTCGCTCCATCGATGTTTCTTGAGGACGATCTTTTGGTCACTTAAACACCAGACGATTCTTCAGTCAGTGCCAAAAAATTGTTTTGGCCCAGGCTTCACGATGTTGGCCTTTGGACATTCTAGCTGCAATTTTGAATAAATATTTACACTTATTTACACCCTATGCGAAATGATCTTGTCTAAGCTGAGTCGATTCGTAATATACAATAATAATTTGTGAAACTAAATAGCGAACAGTGTAATTTACCAGACTGAAGTGTGGTCTGAGGCCTCAAATCCTTGTCGATGATGGCAAACGAGCTGGATTCATTTCCTTGGTCTCGTCGAAATACCGCGAGCACTTGCACAATGTGTCTTTCCACTTTAATCATTTCCTTTTTGAATCCCAGTTCCTGCTCAAGGACATGCTAGAGAAAAACACTCCATGACAAACCTAAAAAAATGCACTATTATATCACGTAATATTCTGAAAAGCTCGTTTATCAGAGTGTAAGAGAATAAAAATCAGTGTTGAGAAGCCCCATATTATGTGATTTCGGCCCACACTTGAGTTTATTAACATTTCCCTAGTATCTCATTTTTAAAAAGTAAAAAGAAATTAGCATAGGTTGCTCG
This sequence comes from Ixodes ricinus, assembly GCA_037355805.1. Lineage (NCBI taxonomy): Eukaryota > Metazoa > Arthropoda > Arachnida > Ixodida > Ixodidae > Ixodes > Ixodes ricinus. The sequence goes on along the minus strand of JAZHYW010033718.1, from coordinate 8,366 downwards.
CAGTAACTGGAACATTTGAAACGGTGTCTAGGAAGCTTTAAATGTGCAGCCGACGTTTTGTTAGGGAACTTAATGTGTAAGGTAACCGCGCTGAAATTAACCGCAGACTGGGGCAGGTGGAGAAAAACATTTTACAAAGCGCAAAACAAAAACAAAAACAAAAAACAGGGGCAGGTGTATAGCTTAGCTGGTGGTTTTATTTAATAACGCCTCCTTTTTTGTGTGTGATGTGGGTGTTGTGCGTGTGCTTGAAAGCAGGATATTCTGCAGTTTGGTTGCATTGTTTATATGTATATATAAGCAGGGCGATTAAATAAAACCATTTGCTGAGTTAAAGACGTTATCTATCCCAACCCGGCAAACCCGATAAACCCGCACAAACGCCGAACTCCGCTATATTACCGAGCGGAATGAAGTGCGAAATTCAGGGATGAATAATCTCGGAAACCGGGCTGGTTACTCGAATTCTACAAAATATAACAGTCTTGGCATACGGCCGCCTCGAAGTTTGTAATATAAACATTGTCCTAAATACGGAAATTAAAAAGCTAGTTAAGGAATTTTATATAATTAGTTTGATAATAGCGATAACTATATTCCCATCTAATGTCCGCCGAGACACATAAACGCACAGTGAAAATGGGCATTCATGTAACTTTTCCCCCTTTTAAAAACAATTTCAGCAGCTATATGTATAAAAAAAATGTTGTATAGTTTCCGAACAGAGATTTGTGTCGGCGCGCCAGCCGAGTCTCACGCAGTGTGTAACACACCAAGGAAGTGTATTTTGCAGGCACTCAGAGAAAGCCTAATTTTCTTGATGATGCTTATGGCGTGCAAATTCTGTAACTTTTACAGACTCACTAAATTCCCTCAAAACTTCGAGTTTTTTCCTGTTTTTTATGTTGGTAGACACCCTGTACTAATTAAATATACAATCCGTATCTCCATAAATTCATTTAAAAATAATTAACCGAAAATAAACCAGCATAAAACGCACTTCAAGCACTGCAGCGTGAACCCAGAACCCCTGGGTTCGCGCTGCAAATCTAGGATCCTGGGTTCAATCCCCACCCCTGCCGGTTTCGATCTGGATGAGCATCGTACCGGCGTGTCGGTCGAGTATCACTACTGCGTGGTGAACGTTAAAGACCCCATGCTAGCGGTTGTACTGCACTGGCTAAATTGCTCATCTACAGTGAGTGACTCGTCGCAACTTTAAAATGGCTGACCAACGACTCGCTGTATAAATATCCACACAACCCGAATTATGATTATTATTATAAAACTAACGTAAACAAGCAATATAAATTTTAAAAAAGATCAGAAGACGTGGTTAAAATAACTAAGCATCCAAGATATAATATATTACACTCGCACTCGACGGGTTCCCACTTATCGGCATGCATTCATCGGCACGAATTTACTGTGCCTCTGGTGCTCACTTGAGAAAACGAGAGTTCATTTGAATTAAGCTGTTTCCCTGTAGCCATTGCAGATGAATCAGGACCACTGCATTCAGGTAGGCTGTCTTCTTGCCAGTCTGAAGTTAGTATGAGTACAAAATAACTTTTAGAAAGCGTGTAACTTTTCCAATGAATCATTTCACGCATTAGCATAGTTTATAATCCACGCGATCAAGTTTGGCACCTCAAAATGGCGTTCTCGTCACTCAATCATGTAAATTACCACGAAGCTTATAGTAACGTATTACAAACTTAAGTTACATCGTAACAAAAGCACTGCACAGTGGTGAGAACCTGCAATAACAGGCTAATGATCCATCTTAAGTGTTATCAGCAAAACCTTTTAACTTTGAAGATATTATCCCCTCCTTCTCTTCTCTTCTATAAGTAAACGGTTGTACTACCAATTAGAAAATTGAGCAGCGTTCAATAAAAACAAATAATTTAACAGCAAACAAAAGAAACTATTACACCAATGACAAGTATCTTAACTGCTTCATGCACCTATAAAATTACTATAATAATTGTCGAGCGAAAAAAAGAAGGCACAACGAGGTGGCAATCAGCTCGATAAAACTACGTTTCATCGGCAGATCCTTTTGTCGACATGCGACATTTCATCGATAGTTCGTTTCATCGAAAGGTTCCTCGCGCTAATTTCACCAACGTACGCGGCACCCGGATTTGATTTTAGAAGAAAGCCAAGAAACGAGTTTCCACGAAACGAAACGTGTGTCCAAGGAAAAAAACGCCATAAAATGTGTTTCATTAAAAAAAAAATACGAATTTTATACAAAGCTATATGCAAGCATACCGAGCCCTTCACGAGAATGCCTCTGTCATGACCATGATTGCTTCCTCAGAAATCGCTCAGTCGATTCATCCGCCTTACATGCTGAAACCAAGGCAATTGTTGATGACATCAGGCTACTCTCTACGCGCCCCCCCTCCCCCACACACAACACATTGTCGTAACCGACTCGCAGCAAAGCATCCGAAACCTACACACGCTCTCTATCGTCCCAGTATCCCTCTCCACCAAAACTACCGCACTCGACCTGATGCCACAAATGTCCCTCCACATCTGGCCATGCAGCTACAGCAGGTAACGTTTGATGAAACGAGCTCGCCTGAGACAATTTCACTCCGGGTCCCGCGATCTCCTGGTCAAACCCGTACCTGCCTCAGGACCAAAAACGGACCCTCCGTGGCTTCCGAAAACAAAACATGCATCACCTCCTCCTCACTCTAAATCACCACATCTTGCCCCGGCTCGCTCCATCTCCCAAACGCACTCCGTCACCCTACGACAAGCCCAAACCAATTACATCCCAACCACGTATTATACACCGCATCCTCAACCTCCCCGTACACTCATCCTGCCCTGCCTGTGGTGGTTACCTTAAAAATGAACAATCTTCTGGAGCTGTTCATGCTCCCAAACCCTCCTCTCCCTACACCCTTCCCCCCTCCCACACACATACCCACCTTCTCCACCCCCACCACCTGGAAGGAATGGCTCACTCACCTCTCACACTGTGAGCTCTCCCAGCGTCACCTGTTGGAGCAGAAATTCAGGGTTTCTAAGTCATTGACCTAGACACCCCTACCTAGCCCTTTACCCCTTTAGGCTGGAATTGGCACAATAAAAAAGTTTCTCTCTCTAACTCTATCTCAGTCGACGGGTTTACGCTGTTACGAAGACAATGAACTGTAAAGTTCCCCAGGCCGTGTGGACCTCGGGAAACGCTTTAGGGCAGGTCCCTATAGTTTCATCAAAACTCGTTTCGTGGGACTGCGTTTCCGTAGACACCTTTTCATGGACACACGTTTCGTCGACGCTGCATGATTTCGTGGACGCTCGTTTCGTGAACACATATCCTCCTGTGACGTTTTCTCCCAGGAGGATATGTTTTCACGAAACGCGAAGGTTCGTCGACACACCTTGCGACGAACCGTCGCGAGGAGTATCAACGAACCGAACACGGAAAACCTTTCGATAAACCAATCTACCGAAGAAACGTCGCGCGTCAACGACTTGTTGATGACTGATTGCCGCCTTAAAACAGGTTCAGCTAGTTCACTTCATTTCCACAAGCGCGAAGGGAATCCAGAACACTCGACAAGGTATTGCTTAATTAAACTGGGCGAGAAGACAGTTCCTTTCTACAAACGTACTTGCAAAATCATAGGTAAAGAGATGAGTTGTAAAAATTACCCAATTCGCTTTGCGAAACAGGATGATGCTAGCAATCAATCCAAGCGCCAACTGGAATGTTAAGGGAAAGTTGAACTAACTCCACCGTCATAACGTACCGCTTACACGGACACTCGGCACAATCCCCGCTCAAAGCGCTGCCGAAGTCAAGACTTGTCACCTCCATTATAGCTCCTCTTGTCTGAATATTGATCTCTCTTTTGGTACATCTCCCGCGCTTTTGAAAATTCGTGGCTTCCCATTGGCTGGCGTTTTCCCGCGACCAGCTTCGTGTCGTATCGTGTTTTGTTTTCTTTTTTTTGTCGGTTCAAGGCTTTTTCTTAACAGCCAACACTTCCTCCCCCGTTTTCTCACTCCCCCTCTCCAGACGGTACGGGGATACATTAAAAAAAAAGTAAAAAGAAAGAACTATTGGTTGACGATTTTACTTCTTTGTTTCTTCGTTTTCGAGCACAAGTCAGAGCTCGCCATAAGCTTTGGGCTATGCGCTCTGAGATTCATCTGCCACCGATATATTTTAACCAAAACGCAAAATGTGAACAAAACAAGGTCCCTTAACTTGAAAAATCATTTCCGCCACAGCGTGGGGATCAAATATTCGCTACGAAAGGATTCTATCTTTTTTCATGGACTACTTCGCTACGAACCTATTTTTTGTATGTTAGATGCTCGACATCTTGTCGTTATTGTTTTCTTTTTTGTGCCTGTAGCCAATACAGGACTGTGGAAGCCGACTTTTCATCGCCGTTGTAGCGGATGTATTCTCTACGAATGCTTTTATTCGCTAAATATTCGCAAAAGAAATTCAGAGTGTACCTATGGTTACTAGGTACCTAATAATATATGTGACAAGCGGTGACTAACTTTTTACCTAGGAAATACTGCTAGCCTTTTTCAAGAGTGTAAACTGTGCAATTAAAATTGTTTTGTAAATGACGCCACATCGCTACCATTGACAATGTGTTCAGGAAGCGTGTTTCACTGATCTGTACAACGAACAAAAAATATTTGAAACGATCTGTGGAGTCACGATAGATATTAATATACAGGGTGTCCCCGAAAAAAATTTACAGGGTTTATTCACAGAAAAACGTTCGAGGACACCTAAGTACTTCTTATGTGTTGTGAATGCGAAAGCATGAAGGTCGTTCTTCCGCTCCCTTAGATTGTCTGCGGCGTTGTGGCATGGACGGCCAGGTCTCACCGGCCGACGACACAGCGCGTGCTCTCGTGAAGTGGCCGCGCCGCTCTCGGCCGTATACCCGCTGCGGAGCTTGCCCGAACGGTCTCTGCCAGCCGGGTGCAGCACTGAGGTTCCGCGGGTGGCCAAAGTGCGGCGCCAGATGAAGTTTCCGTACGTCTATTCATAATTCATCGTACATCCATTCAGTCGTTCCAACCCAGACGTGGTTCTCAGTCTCACCGCTGCAGTTTTGAGCGTCATGTCGCATTGGTTATCTTCACCCCCATATAACATAAGTCTGCACTCTTTCAGCCAATCATGGGCGTTCAGGGAGAGACCCGTTATCGATAGTTATTTTTGTTTGATCTTCCGAAGCGTGCCCGGACGAGCGGTGCACGACGTGCGCGAAGCGCTCGAGCGCAACCGAAACCTTTGGTGGTGCGCGTCTGCAACTTAGATGTTTCTTTCAGCTTTCAGTTCGGAGGGATGACTGCTGTCTATGGACATCACTGTGCAGAAAAGTGGTGCCAGAATACGACAAATACCGCTGACTGCAGTTGTTTTCGTTTTGCGACGGACAACAGGTAAGACTAGAAACTTTGCACGCGCGTAACTGAAAGAGGTGAAAGCGTTAACTTACGCGCGCTATTTTTTTCTTTTTCAAATAGAGCCAGTAAATGGATCTACTATGCAAACTGTCCAGAGTTAAAGTTGCTTGCCGCTGAGCAAACTCCGTGAACGTCGTCTCTGCGGTGAACATTTCGCCGCGTCTGCCTTCAGGGTTCAAGAAAGACACGACTCCGGGAAAATGCGTGCCCATCTGTCCTGGTGACGAATGCAGTGTTGGAGGCCCTCATCTCTCCAGGTGAGCCGGTTTCAAAACGTTTAATTAGGGCTTGTAGGTAGTTATAGCAATTTTCATCGATTTAAAATTACATGCGATATCACGTACCTTTCTGAGATATGAGCTAGTTGGTCAAAAATAGCCGTAATATAGGGGCATCATATGATCCATTGCTGCTCAAAGCTGAGACAATCACAGCGTGAATGAGAAGATATTTGCCATACGCATAAAGGCTAGCGGCACTCACGTGAGAGTAGCCAGTGTTAACGGACCGGTATTGCGCCAAATGATAATTATTAGGACCGCCAAAATGTACGACCTGTTATACTACTTTATATTTATTTTAGAGTTCCTCGCTCCTGACATTCGCCTTAGTGGTGCGTCCACCGCCTCCACTTTAGGTACGAAAAATGCATTGTTAATAGTAGCTACATCTCGTTGAAAATATCTAACATTTTGTTTGCACACTCTTAATGTACGAAGCTGTGGAATATTCAGTCTATAACTTTTGAATTAACCGGCCATCGTTGCTGAAGTGTAATTAGTGGGCAGTTCACATATTAATATATTTATTAAACCTTGCTTTCATTATTTATTACAGATGCACCTGCAGCCCCAGTTGAGCCATGGCCATTACACAGCAAAGACCAAGGGCAGGAAGATCCCACCACATGTAAGGATGGCTTAAAGTGACCTTGAATTCGCTCTTTATGCTAATAGAGATCACAAACTATCTTGCTTATTCTAATATCTACTGCAGGTGTTCCTGATCAGGCTCTGACAGACTCTTATGCAGAAAAAGAGCTCCGGCCCCTGCCTGGTAAGAAGGAAATTTAATACCATTAATTGGCAATGGTTGCTCAATTTAATTTTATGAAGTGATTGTTAGTTGTGAACTGCTGATCAAACATTCTGCTCGATATAATTCACATATGCTTCTGCAACTTAGAAAAGACTGGGCCATCTTCACTGCTGCGCCAGCTGTGATGAAGATGCATAGCAGAAAGACCCTATCATAAACACGCTACCAATATTTACAATTCCCTCTATATGCTTATGGAATTCACAAATGTTGTTTCTTATTCCAGTATTTATTCCAGATGTTACTGCACAATCATCAACGAAGTCTTCCCAGGCAGGTGAAGAAAAGCGTCCCCGCTTTGGTGAGAAGCAACTTAGTTTGATGAACTGGCAGTCAATGCTCGAGTATATTGTAATATGTCATCTTGTGTCATACAATATGCGTCAGACATTGCTCAATAATTTTTCACAGGTGCAGCTGCAGTCCCAGGTGATAGGGGGACATTCCACGAAGAACCCCAGGAAAAAGAAGCAGCCAAATGTAAACAATGGATTAAATATATTTCTCATATTTTTACCTCTTTGCTTACAGGCACCAAATAATCTTCCTCGTTCCTATAGTGATTTCGGGTGTTTGTGTGCAAACTACAAAAAACTCTAGTGCAGAAGAAGAGCCACAACTGCAAGCTGGTGAGAAGCAAATTGCAATAAGAATAACTGGGAGTTAGTGCTCACCTGCATTTATGTAACGGCATTATGACTACAAATTTATAATTTTGGTCTGCATGATTATAGCCCACCTAATGTACAGGCCAAGTTTCAAGTAAAGATTGGAGCTTTGGCCAGGATTTGCTCTTCCTCCTGCTCCAGCACGCAGCAGCTAAAGAAACATCCCTGCTATCTGGCAGATAAGGGGGACCAACGACGTCATTTACATTTTAAACATGGTGGCACTGTCGAATGGAGGGACCGGAGCACCTGGTGGCCAAATATTATTATTTTAATGAAAAGAAATATATACTAAACACATGTAATATGTGATGTATTCCAGTGGCGTACAGTCTGTAACAGGCCAAAGATGCAGTAGGAGCTCTGCTTTGAGCGCAGGCTTGCCAGCCTTGATGACACACTGATTCATATGCAGCCAAAGTGTCGCTGATGACAAGTGCGTGCTGGAGGCAGAGATTCTACCGCATTGTTATCCTGTCACCGACTGTTATCACCCGTTTTTATTTTTCTCTGCTATCACCCTTTTATTATTAAACAATTGCACAACACTGATAAAAAATTGCACTCAATATTTTTCACATGTTACCTGCAACCCAAGATGGGGCGGGGCCATCTTCACGACAGAAAGTCCGGCAAAAAATATGAACATCAGGACGGACCCACCGCAAACAAGCTTCTGATATTTATAACTTACTGTCTGAACGTAAATAATTCCCAAAGCTATGTCACTTATTCTAATGTTCTGTACAGATGTTCCTGCGGAGCTCACACCAGACCTGAATCGCGCACAGCAACAACAGCAAACTTAACCTGGTGAAATTCAAAGTAGAATAGGCCTTAACTTTCAACATTAGGATAATCTTTATATCAATTGCATTTCAGGACATCTTGATGTGATTTTTCACAAATTTGACTCTCTCCAACAGCTGCCCACCAACAGGCTGACAAAGAAAGCGTGGCCTCAAATACGGCTCCAGCTGGCCCCAGTACACCCCAAGTAAGACGAGGTGGCAGGCCAAAGAAGCAGTACAGGCCCCACACACAGAGCACATTAATTCACGTAAGGCAAAAAGAAGAGATCGACTGCGGAGGAGTCTTTTCAAAGTCACAAAAAAGACAGACTTC
>JAZHYW010033715.1:0-39552 GCA_037355805.1 Ixodes ricinus | reverse complement strand
TAGGAACCGTTTTTGTGGATGTTGTTTTAGCGACTGAACCGAATTATTAGCTGTACCAATGCGTTTTAGTAAGAAATATAATCCACGAACATCGACACACTGTTTTCCCTTTGACAGACTCCCGAGAAGGAGATGGGATTCTTGGAACCTTAATAAGGGCTGAGGTGGTCACCGGCCAAATGATTACCTTCAATAGGTAGGCTGTATAAGGCTCTGGAGCTGTCAACAGGACTGTGATTCAGGTGTTCAGTGCTTCATGGTTGTAGTGTTTGTGTCCGTTTCTAATACTATATAGTTGTGGGGTGTGTAGAGCTTTCAAATACCACAAGGACACAACTTCCTAACTAAATCCTATATTTAAAAAAATCGCATGTTTTTTTTACATCATTTTACTACAGCAAATTCGGATCAGAGGGAAAAGCCTTAGTAAACTTCCAAAACTTTGTTGAATGAATAGCTAAGCTGTACAGATTATTTTTTTAACGGCTATAGTTTTTTGATTGAGTAGCTGTAGCTTTTCAGTTGAAAAGCTACCGAAAAAGTATCTTAGATGAGACAGAAAGTCAGTTGATTCTTTAATTTTTAGTGGGCCAATATTCATAAGAAAGTCAACAGAAAAGCTAGAGAAAGTCAGATGAAAAGCTATTGACATTTTATGTCGTCTGTCGACTTCTTTCAGCAGTTTCTCAACAGAAATTTCTGTAAGGGGCCGGTTGTCTGGTTACCGGCGTCGCTCATAGATGGCGGTGGCTGTCCAGATTTTCGTGTCATCATTTGTTTGCTGACGGACACGATAGTGGGGAAACTAACCCTTAACACTCCGCTGTAAAAAGAAAACTTTGAAATTCGTACAGTCACGGAGAAAATATAAGTTACGTTTCATGCATTTCTTGTCATCGCGGTCTTGCATAAACCGTGAATGATGAGAAATCTCCAGTTTGTCGATGCATTTATTACGTTCATAAAGAATGGTACTGTTACGATAAAATAAGACGCTACAAAAACTACGCCGTCGCCTCCATTAATCTCGTAAACGTGAAGTAGCCCCGTCAGTACTTCTTAAACTTCACATAAAGCCCCCGCTTTACGTGACCCACGACGAGCAGATCTTCCATGTCGTTATCAGTCAGGTCAGCCTGTAATAAAGCGTAGAGCAAATTTAGCATAAATGCACTCCGATATAAAACATTGAACACGCGTTTAGATCCCACAGGGGTTTGTTTTTCTAGTCGCTCTGTCACACACTGCGTGTACATTGTACAAAAAGTCACACCAGCAGGCACTGTCCAAGGCGGGTTTCGTAGCTGTATATGACGATCCATTCCACATTCATCATACAAAAACTTAATGCGGAAATGTTCGAAGCATACGTAGAGTGCGACCCAAACTTAACGCCGCCACAAGATGGTCCAGTTTCTTCACTGTTTGGGCTGTTCCTGAACCTAGCGGTCAAACTAGTTGGTGAAGATTTGTGTCCCCGATGAAAACCCAACCAGGGGAAGGCATTGCAGCATTCGCAGTGACGAATTTATCTTTGGGTAGCATGCAATAGATCAATATTTGCGTAACCGAGTGGCGCCGTTAAGTTTGAGGGGCGCTGAACGTGTCAGGCAATCGTGCTCTGTGCTTCCTTGAGGCGTGTTCGCAGATAATGTTGTCATCATGCGCCAACACCGTGCATCTTGTACTACGTACGAGCAATGTGACTCCCACTTAGAGTGTGATAATACGAGGACTAGCGAATATACATAATGTATTCTGTGTACAATGTACGAGCAGTATGGCCACAGCTTTAGTGTGTGCTAAGGTGATAATATGTGAGGCCGTAGCTAACCTCCTGATCGGCCCGGCTGAGAACGAGCCTGTACTTGGCGACCACCTTGGCCGCCAGCAGCATGATGACTTTCTTTGAGAACGCCATAGCGAAACAGTTCCGGGGTCCGGCGCCGAAAGGCTGGTACGCACCCGCATCCCCAGACTCGAAAGTTTCCGGACGAAATCTAGACAGAGAGAACAAAACATTATATACGTATTTGACAGATGGAAACGTTTCGCATTAAACCGTAGCCACACGGCGCAAACTTTGCACAAAAGAAATGCGTTGTTTGCCGTAGACATGATGACAGAATTAGATGCGGACATCTCTCGGGCATGTTGGCTTCGTGCAATCGTGTCATTTGGACATATCTGCAGATCGTTTTTGTAGCGTGAGCTACACTTGCCGTGGTTGAGCAGTTTGGCGTGGCTCGCATAATCAGCCGTGCTCCGTGCTGCGCAAGTGCGAGGAGCAGTGACGTCACATGGCGCACAACTGGCGCGCCGGAGACGATGCCGCCGCCGCGCGCTCCGCCGCCACCGCGCGCGCGCCTCGCCGGTCTGTGCATGCGCGAGGAGCAGTGACGTCACACGGTGCACAGCTGGCGCGCTGGAGCCGCCGCCGCCCCGCGCTCCGCCGCCACCGCGCGCGCCTCGCCGGTCTGCACATTCCAGAGGAGTGACGTCATAGCCGCGGCAAACGCACTGACGCCGCCGCGTGCCCAGCTGTCCGCCTCCATTGCGCAGTAGCCAAGTCTGACGCTGCACCGGAGCCGCTTGATAGCGCTTCTCATTTTGTGCGCATAAGCTCACGCTATGTATATCCTGGCATAGCCGAGCTAAGCCACCGCAATATTTTTTAAGATCGACGTTAGGGGGCCGTTATACAAGGAAGAAACGTGCCGCAGGCAATGTCTTCAGACTGCCTTTTGTACGATGTATGGGCAGTGTAAGCGCGCAGCTTAAAGGCCGACGACCAGACACGAGATTTTGCAAGGCAAAAGATCCTCCTCACCCTGGGAGAGAAAGAAACAGGCAGCGGTGGACATGGTAGAAAGAGGGAAAGGAAGAAGCGGGGGAAAAGTGGAAAGCGCGAACTGGTCGGTGGTCTTTAATCAATGACCAATGTTTGCTCGTTCAGCTCCATCACCTTTCAGGATCGAAGCTGCGTGGGTCTTGCCATAGTTCTGGGTCGTGATGAAGGAGGTAGGTCGGGATAACGATGCTCACTCCCTCGGGGATTTTGACGCAGCCAGCATCGAGTTCCTTTTCTACGAGACGAGTAACGAACCTGGAAACGCAAATGTACCGGGAGGAAGACATACCATGTTTTTCTCGGAGCAAAAAACAAGCTGTGCACTAGGCCAGTTCACAGGCTTGCGTTGGATTAGGACCGACTGAGACGAGACCGGCCTTTAAGCACGTCGGCTTAGCACCGGCTGCATTGCTGCGCAGCCGATCCTAAGCCGCCATAAGAGGCTTGAAAACCGACCTTGTTTCAGTTTGTCGTATCGAATTAGGCTGGTTCACACTTGCGACTGCTTACGACCTACTGCCTTAAAGGGACACCGACAAGGTACTTATGCATGCCGATGTTTTTATTTGGGACTGCTTACGACAAGCAGTGCAGCAGCAGCAATGGCGGTCGTAAGCGGCTTAAAAAAAGCACTGACAGGTCAAAATATTTTTTTATTATCCGAAATGATCGAGAACGATTCGTGGACATTATGTTTAAAATTCGAAGCTTGGGAATAGAGTCCTTGTGAAGTAAAAAAACAATTTCCAAAATTCGATCTGAAGTTCCCGCGCGATCGCTGCCAGTGCAGTGACGTCAAAGATTGAGTCGTCCTGCAACTCGAGTTTCTCTCCCGCCTCCAGAACCGTCCCAACGGGAAGTGCCTGTGTGCCTGTGGCCGCCGTGCCTGCCGGCCTGCCGTGCGTGCCGCCTATCGCTGTGAGCAGACTACGCTTCACTTTCGAGTTTGAAGTTCATTTAGGGCCCTTTGAGGGATCTCAAATTCTTTGAAACGGCGTGAGGTCGAAGAGGACGCGCAGTGGACTTTTGTGAGCGACGTGAGGAGCCATGTCGCGCTGGTTCTCCGTGAAAGGCTGCCTCCCGGCGGAGTCACAGCTACGCTGCTCCAGGTTCCCGAAGAATACGTCAGAAAAGGCGGCAATAGACCGATCTCACCAGCCAGTTTGACTACGCCACCGCTGCCGCAATGCATCCAGGGAACTTTAGTCTTCCTGCACGTGCGACAACCTCGCTGGAGCTCTGCGCGTGTGGAGCACGAGACAGCACGAACCCTCTTGTGCACTACTGTTCACCTTTTGTGAACTAAAGTTATGGCGGCCACACGCATGCGCCGAACACTTAGTGAGATCAGTCTATTCCTGAAGGACCACTGGAGGGTTTGGGATCGAAGTCCTTTATTTGTTCTTGACACTTTGTCGACGAGGGTTATGAGGTCAGACAAAGCGTCTCTAGAGCGTTGGGTGTTCAAATGGTACCTCGGTTGAGGCGTGGCTTCGTTCCGACTGAACTTCCCGCAGCAGGTCACATCACACAAAGCAAAGCGTCCAAGGCTAGGGGGCGAGAGGTAAGCCTAACAAACATAGGGAGCTTCGTCCGATTCACCGACTCCCCGACCATCCTCACCATTACAGGTGCCGAGCGCCGCCTTGTTTTCCGAGGAAGCATAAAAAGCCAGAAGGCGACGTTACTTCCAAACTTCGATTTTCGATATTTCAAAAGATGGGCGTAGTGCGTTCGCAATTGCGTTGAAGAACATGTTTTACGAATGCCATTATTAAATAATATAGAAATGTCTCTTACAAAGCTTCTAAATTTCATATTCAATTACGTCTGAAATAAAAAAGAAGCGAAAAAGGTAAGAAAAAAACGCCCAAAATTAGAAAAACAAAACGAGTGAGAGATTTTTTTGTTTGTTTTGCGGTGTTTTTTTTTTTGTTTATGAGTGTTGTACTCATAAACAAAAAAAATACCACAAACCGTGGAGTGCGAGTGTTTCTTTAAAAGACGGTTGCGTCGTAGTCGGTCGCAAGTGTGAGAACCAGGCTTTGGCAGACTAACTCCTGCTGTATAAACAAATAACGACTAATTTGACTTTGAACAGGCTTTTAAACTCATAGAACCTAGTACGGCGAGAGAACACGCTGGCGCCATCTGTCGGTTAGCTACTTAACATTTTTGTAGATTTACTTTTTTTTTGGGGGGGGGGGGCATCATTCTTTCATGAAATACTAAAAAAAGCTTTTGACAATGCGAATTTTTTTTTTGTAGGTAGTACGTATACTCGTACATTTGATCTTGCAAATACAGCAGAAGCTTCGCTCTAATAAAATGCAGTTTGAGGCTCACCTCATAGGTGGGATCAGCATGCCAGTATGTACTCTTGTTGTAAGAAAACGCAAGAGCTCGGTCGCAAGCAAACGCAAGTGTGTGAACTTAAGCCTCAAACTGACCTATACTGCCGATACCACTGATACTGCGATCAGTAGAGAACGCCAGTATATTGCTCAAACAAATAAATAATAATAAAAATGTTTTGTATACATTACCCTGATGGAGACGATTGTGTCCGCAAAGATTCGAGATACACTTGTTCCAAATATTGCATCTTTCTCACGGCATCGTAGTTGATGGACATCCTGAGCGATTGGAAGAGTTTCAGGATAAAGCAGAGAAGACATGAGCGACGAAAACGGGTGCAGCACGGCAGCATCCATAGCAACCAGAGCTAGCGTCCCTACGTCACTTCCTCGTGACGCCGCGCCGCTCTGATCTTGTCGGTTCAGAGCGTGGAGTTATTATATAATGTACGCTAGAGGTTCAACTGGCGCTAGTGTCTATGCCACTTCCAGGACCCAAATTGAAGCATATAGCAACCAGTCTACTTTTGCGATGCTCCTGTGCATTCCTATCGAGGAAACGTGGGTGCACTTTGTCACTTCGCGCAAAATAAAAATAAAAACCATGAAACACTTTTGTTATTTGGGTCGTACCGAATAGTGAGTACCTTTGTTAACATCGTAGAAGTGTTACTGTTTTAGTTAGCGGATATTTTTTTATCAGTGAACGATGTTTAACTTCGCTATATTTCAGGCCCAAACCTCTGTTCCACAGCAGACATCTAAAAACAAGTGACGATTCTAAGCAAAATAAGTATCGAAAGAAATAGACAGTGTGTTCAAGGTTCATCAGCGTTCCGGTGACGCTTATATATTGCTAATATGCCGGTCCTGTCACTATTTGAAAATTACCCCGTCGTGCATCTTTACGAGCGGATAAAATCATTTAAAACGTAAATAATAAAGTACGTGGGCTATAAAAGTATGTCTCTTTTTAATTTTTTTCTTAGTCGGGCAGCTTTCATCCGGCGCTTGTTTTCTAAGATTTCGAGCGTGCGGGTATTGTTTTGAACGTAGGGCAATTAAGCATCTTCGCACAGAGCAAAAAATAATAAATCAGTGCTTACTTATTGAAAATCGGACTATATTACGTATCCTTCAATTTATTTTGATCATACACAGCGCCGACATCATGTTCGCGCTAACAGTGTCCGACGGTGAGACTTAAATACATCTACGAAGCCATTTTAGCACCGTTTTTAATGCAATAAAAACAACAACAACAGAAAAAAAACATAGCCGACCAATTTTTTTGACTGCCTGACTAAAAAATGTTCGAAGCTATCTAGTATACGTATGAATTATTTATTTATTATTTACAGAAACGACCTGCAGCGCCAAAGCATTATAGCAGGGAAACACAAAATAAACACATAATCACGAATATAAATACAATGGCGAAAATACAATTAATACTGTTGAATAAAAGAACACACACAAACACTTGCATTTTACAAATTTAGGATACTGAAAAATTCGGGAGATTTTCTCTTTTAATCGAGTGCAGGGAGAAAATGCACTCACTTTTTCCCATAAAAATTAATTACCGGAAGTGAATTTTCCACTGGTTACTGTCTACTTTAACTTACGACAGCACAATAGCACCAGTTGTAGATCTAGCGTAGTACAGTCTAATAACTCCGTGGTTCAGAAAAGGCCGCACGGAGCGACACTGGAGCACCTAGCGGCGAGAGGCGAGCGCCGCGCGGCACCCAGTTACACCGCTAATGTGTTCCACGCTTACAAAGGGAAATATATAATTAAAAAATATTAGTAAATAATATTTATAACAACAATATTAATACTGCAGGCCTATCTTGCGATAGAAAGGAACCATGTTTTTTCTCATCCCCAAAATAAACTGCGCATCGATCGAATGCTCAGTCTCCGTCCAAATGTACCTCTGGCGATTGGGATAAAGTTTCAGAACTGACCAGTATCTAATACAAAAGTTAAAAGTGATTTTTGAAGATTTCCACGGAGAAAATGGCGGTCAACAAAGCCTGCGAATCATGAAGGCGAATGGCGTCTTCTATTGTGAACGAGCTCTGTTTTATCATTGAAGATTTCCTGAAATCGCTCGTAACTTTTGAACAAGGTAACGGCACACTCTAGAAATGACATCTGATTTCGATCGGTAGCACTGCATGTGAGCTCGTGACTGAGCATTTGGCGATGTGAAGTTTAATATTCGCGACAAGGATAACACGGTTCTTTTTTCTCCTAAAGACCTGGTACTTCAATCAAGAAATATATGAATCAAACTAGGAGTAATCGCGAACATAGTTATAGCACCGTTTTAATGTAGTACTGGCAGAAGCATTGCATCCTCTTCGCGCGCTATTCTGAGAAATCTGTACTATCGTACGCTTGCTCTATCTCTAGGCAAGATTATGGTATCGGTCCCATAGAAGCGCATGTGTTAAATATGCAAGGTGTTAAAAAAAACAGTTGTGAAAGCTACATTAATGCGATTTTGTGCAGGTGAGTTATACGATCAGAGGGGCATAATACTGAAGAATCGTCACAATAAGTCGATTATATAACTAAATTTTGTTAATTAACTCGTCAATTAATGAAGATAAATATATGGTTTCAATCTAAAACTTGCTGAGCGTCATCGAAAACCACAAAATGAAGAATCTTGAGAAAGATTTGCTGTGGGTTTCCGCCCGCTCAAGCAAATTCGGCCAGGTACAGGTTTGAGCGCCATAGGTCCGAGTCAAAAAAGCGCCGACTCACCCCATTTTGAAGTATGGTTCTAATCTCGTCCCGGACTTTTTCTTGAACGTCTTGGTGTCTTGCCAGAAGGTACAGTAGCCAGGACGAGTACTTGCTCAGGTTCACGGTTCTGGAGTAACACGCACACTCGATTGTGAACAGCCAGACGATGCCTTGAACGCGTCTAAGACGGACGGACGGACGCCCGCCCGACCGCCCGCCCGTCCGTCACGTCCGTCCGTCCATCCATCCATCCATCCACCCATCCATCCATCCATCCATCCATCCATCCATCCATCCATCCATCCATCCATCCATCCATGCATCCATCCATCCATACATCCATCCATTCACACATCCTACCATCCATCCATCCATCCATCCATCCATCCACCCATCCATCCATCCATCCATCCACCGATGCACCCACCCATCCAGCCACGCATCCATCCATCCATCCATCCATCCATCCATCCATCCATCCATCCATCCATCCATCCATCCATCCATCCATCCATCCATCCATCCATCCATCCATCCATCCAGTCCATCCATCCATCCATCCATCCATCCATCCATCCATCCATCCATCCATTATCCATCCATTCATCCATCCATTTATCCATTTCTTATTAAGATTAGTTCGGCTACTTGCCCTGCTGTCAGAACGAGGGAAGCGTTGCTCTCTACCTCCACAGGACTCAGGAGGCATTGTTTTGGCGGCGTTTTTTCCCTTCGGGAGAAACAGAAAGAAACATATTTGGGTAGACAATACAGCAACGTGGAACAACGTGTGCACATTACAGAGGCGCCGTCACAGTGGTCATACATCGAGCAAAAGACACTGTGTTCTTTGCATCAGACACATTGACAGAATCATCAGCGGACACACCTCGAGAATGCTCCGAGCATGTATATTTCAAACATACGAACACTTGGAACATGTCTGCAAACAGTCTTTGTATGACCAATGCGGCAGAGCCCACACCTAAGTAAGAAACATGCCTCATACGAGTGTCTGCAGACCGTCTTTTGAGTGATGGGTTTGCAGTGTGACCGTGCCCTAAATAAAGGTTGCTCTAAAGTCACTCACAGCTAAGGAACGCATACGCGCGGCTGATCCCGAACACCTTATTCTCGCTCCGGCCAACGAAATGAACCTTCCTCTCTGCCTGCTTCCAGAGACTTCTTCCAGAGCCGTATCGTGAGAGACTTTGGCCAACGGGCGGAGCAAAGACTTCCGCCAGCTCCGAATATTCCCCCCATGGTTAGAGCGTAAACTAAATGTGCGACACAGCGTCGACCAATCAGCAGACCGCGAAGTCCCAATATTGGAAACGATATTTAAAGCATGAAATAGAAGCGTTCAGTCTCGGCATCTCGGTGACAGTGGCGTCAATAGCTTCAGCAAATATGCAGCAATTATCGCAATGACGCAGTTTGCTCTGGTTTGGAATGCACGTTTGTTTATTCAACCGTTGAGTATGGACGCGACATAAACCTCACATGCGCCAAGTTTTCAGTCACCAAGAGTTATACCTTTTCACTCTGGCGACGCTAATACGGCTTAAATTAGTGGCGTCCCATTTTTAGAGCTCACGACCACCGCTAGGGGCTGTTTCGCGGCATGTGGTTGGCCACGAGATGCTCGCCTATTCAAACCAGTGAATGGCCGAACTCTCCCAATAGACGGCTGGATCTTCTTAGATTCACGAGCGCCGTCTGACGAGCGATTTGGGAGCTACAAATAAAAAACAGCCCCCCCCGCCCCCTCCCCCTCCTCCCCCTGACCGTCGGAACACAAGCGCATCGCGCCGTTCTATTGGCTTTCATTGCTTTTAATGCCCCATACTACCGATGCTCAGAATAAGAAGTGTAAGAAAAGAGGATATACGAGCAAAATAAAATGCTGCATATAGTGAAAAAAAAGCTCTTAAAATCCCCTGAAAATATTTTTTTAAGCAGTCTGGTTGGAACACGCGTGTCAAAAAATTAATTTTATGATAAAAACAAGTTTTTTAGAGCAATTTTTTGACTGCGCGAGACGCGATTTAGTCGGTAGGCACCTCATTTTCACTTGTTTTCTCTCACTGCATTTTGAGCGCGTGGAGAAGAGGTGGATTGGCTTCGCCTACACATTGAGGTGGAAGGAGCGAATGACCATCTCGTTGAGGTCAAGAGAGCGAATGACCATTCCATGACGTCATGAACTTTGTGCGCAGAATTTCAAATAAATATCTCGCCGTCAATGCTGCTATAAACATTTTTTGCGCAGTTTCTTTTTTAATGCTTGTGTTTAAGTAGGCGGATAACATTTTTTTATGGGCTTTTTAAGATTAGGGACAGCAACTGGGACAGCACAAAGCCGTCTCAAAGTCTCAAGGCTCTCTTGTTTTTTTTTCGCAACTACGATTGTTTATTAGTTCGACTGCGCAGTAACCCTTGTTTCAGTGCTGATTATCTTGGCCGCGCGGGACGCTGCCCTCCGGAAATGGCGACAACAGGAGGCAAAGGCCGGGGGCGAGGGTGTACGCATGCGCAGAAGCTTAGTGTGCACAAGCATTAGCCAATCAGAAGGCTGAAGAACGAATGAAGAAGCCAAACGTTTGAACGCAGTTTAAGTCCAGACGCAGCCGACCTTACGGACGGATGGAGTCGATCAAGGAGCGAGAAAAGTGCATCGTCATGGCGATAATCGAATTGTCTTTTGTGAGTTTCTTACCGCCGGCTAGACCAATGACGCACTCAAAAATTCCAGGATCACGTCCCATTCAGCGTGCGTGCGTGGTTGATTGCGTCGCTGATAAGAAACGCACACAGGCTACAAGTGCCCGGGCCGTTACGCTTCTTGGCGCGGCTTGATTGGTTTCAGCGAATATGTAGCGTGTGTCGAACCTGACGTTTGATATCGAACCTCGAGTTTCGGCTTGTTCGGCGCACCTTCGAACTTTTGAGAAAGTTCGACGAAGTCCGACTTCTAAAGATCGTTATCGACGAAGGTCGAATTTGGACGACACTTCTCACAAAAATTTCGGATACTTGAGAAAAATAAGTTTTACCTGACTTTTGTTATATATTTTACACATTATTAGAAAAACACACACGCACAGACACAAAGGCATAGGGATACACACATACGTACACACGCAGAGACACTTATTGAGTTCGGTAATGTGAAGCGATGCACACAATACAAATGGCACCCCTCCTTCGGTACGTGGCGGGCCAGCTCGTTTTTGATGGTTGTGAAAAATGGTAGATGAATGCTTGTGCTTAGCGGCGATATGAGATTTTTTATCTTCCTCCAATAAAAATAATTTTAAGGGGATATTAGTTTGTTGTTGGATTTAGAAGCTTTGACTGGGTGGAGCAAACCGCCGCCCGATTAAAAGGGTTCAGCAGTATCCATCCATCTATCCGATTTTAACTCATGTGGAGAATAGTCGAACTTCAATAGAACTTTTTTGTCGAATTTCTCCGTGTTACTTTTTTGTGCCACTTTTTTCTGTATGGCCTTTCCTATTATTGCATTCTGTGTTAAAAGGCGGTAGGAATGGGGACACTTGTAATGAGAGCCGATGCTTGAATGATCATTCATACCCTCATCGGTCCCAATGGGGTCACCAGCTGCATTGGAACCTCCGCAGTCACTCTCCATTGCGTCGATCAGAGACTGCAACAAGTCCCTCTTCTTGTGTTCCTTCACCATTTTGAAACAAGAAAGAAAGAAAAAAGAAAGAGGATAAATAAGTCGCAGCAATTTATATTTGTGTTTATAAACGACACAAATCAATGCAGATTGTTGGGCTAGTTGGTACTGGGAATTTGACGACATGATGGCGCTTAAGACCTGACAGCACTCCGTGTTGTCTAGTCTCCTTTGTCCTCGTGTTAAAGACCGACGACCAGTTGGCGCTTCCCTCTTTTCCCTCGCTTCGTCCTCTCCCCCTTCTCCCCTGTCCACAGTTGCCTGTTTCCTTCTCCCCGATGGCGAGAAGGCTCTTCTGCCTTGCAGAATCTCAAGTCTGGTCGTCGGCCTTTAAGCGCCATCATGTCGTCAAATATTCTTACCGCTCGGCAGTTACTTTTTTTTCTTACTCTATGGGTTTCTATCCACCTCTCCATTTATATTATTAATATTTTGAGTTCTGTGCATGTTTAGACAGCAGGATGTTAGTCAACCACCAATGGGCGTCTGGTGTCTCATTGTGGATGAGAACTTTAGCCAGTGCAGCGGCACCGCTACTAGCCTGGGGTCTTTAAAGGGACCATGAAATTATTTTTTAGCTTCTTCCTCCTTACCATTCCTCCTCAACTCAAAAGCGAAATAAGGTATCATTTACTCATGGCGTAGCACTTCACCGGAACCGGAAGTTCTCACAGCCGTCTGAGGGGCGGAGGGGTTAGCCGCGTTTCTTTCATCGACGTAGATAAGAACGCTGTGAGATGGTCAACGCTGTGCGGTGTTGGTTTCGGAACGCGATGACTCCGAGCTTCCGCCGTGCTTTTTAAACATACCGCGAAACTTGTCATTCGCAAGTGATGATACGTGCCGTCACGGCCCTCATTGGCCACGAACGTCCAAATATTCGTCGAACGGATTAATTGTCGACGAGCGCCTACATCCGAGTGTAGCAGTGCGCGTGCCCAATGCGTGAGCTGGGTTCGGCTGACGTGTTTGGGTACCGCGGATGTATAACGGTGAAAAGGCGGGGAGGTTTCGAAGGACCGGATGATAAGAAATAGTCCGCTATACTTTGAATATTTCTGTTCCGAAAAGCAGGTTTCTGGCTCTCTTCCCGCGTGTACTTGTCTCCTTTTAATCTACTAAACGATATGCGATTCGTAAAACCTTATTGTAAAATCGTTTATTCCAGACCAGAATTCATTCCATGGTCCCTTTAACGTGCATCGTGCATCGGGCAGCCGTAATACAGGACAGCAGGCCGGCACGATGCTCATCCAGATCTAAGCGGGCAGGGATGGGGATTTAACCCATGATACGAGAGTTCAGCATTGTCCATTTCTTGCATTATCAAAACGCCTATTTGTAAGGCAGAAGAAATCTATATCTATACAAAAACAGCGCTCTGATCTTGAGGATGACAAAAAATATTGAAAGAAAGCGCCGCAAGTTACCCTGAATGACAACGGATGTAACAGTCAGTGTTACTATTAACATATACATTATAGAATTACTCACGTTATTATCGCCGCACAAAGGTAATCGAAGTTTACTATAATTGAGGTTGTTTACAACGGACTCAACGACTTATAATTAGCACAATGCATGACAATGAAGATGTTTTTCAGTGTGGTTTTTAAATCGATTTATATTTGCTTAATTATTGCGGGTGTTTGCTTGCTTTGATCTTGAAAGTTTACATTTTGAAAGCCATGGTTTTTTTTTTAACCTTTCGTACTGATTTTTCAGTTGTCTTAAAAATAAAGCCATGAAAGAAAACCCTTCTTCATTATGATTATGTGAGTAAAATACTTGATTTAATAAACTGAATGTAAGAGCGCAAACGAGCTGGTGAATATTAAGCATGACAGAACTCCCAAGACTGTGGGTAAAAACCGCACATCCCCTAAAAGGTTTCAAAAACAGGTTTCAGAGGTGGTTTCGACGTGGCAACAAACGACATTACATGAGCCGGCCTGTCATGCTGTCGGGTGTGGCGATCGTGGCGGATAATTGCAGAAATCCTGACGAAAAAGGCGAGCAGACGCCAGGGCCGCTCTCATCACCTCCTCTCTTCAGAGAGCCTCGATCTTAGAAAGGGCGCAACTCATACAATGGAGGGTGCATGAAGTTTAATGTAAAACGTCTCCTGGGCAGACTGGTCGCAAGTGCGCACGCGTTGCCTTCTCGCGTAGCGAGGAGAAAGCGGACGGAGTCGCTTGTAGGCGATCAACGCTTTCGTCCCCACCTCGCAGCTGTGGCCTTGATCGACCATTTGGAAGCACTATGAAATCTAGGCACACCACGTCTCATTTTGTGTCTGCTAGAGCTTGCGTGAACTGTCAAACTGGAGGGCCACCTACACTAGCGGCTTTGTTCGCAAATATGAAATTCGTGTTTCGTTTTCCCTCATGAAAAAAGAAGAAGAAAAGCTGTAGGCATTGCGAAAAGCTGAAACTCCGTTGGAATATCACTCAAGCGGTGGGGATAGGATACAAAAGTTTGATATCATGACGTTAACTGGATCGACAGATAAAAAGAAAAGACAAATCTTTCCATGAGCAGACTTTCCCCTCAGCAAAATTTTGTAAAAACACAATAGGCCATTGTAAACGCGTGTAGAATTTATATATATGTAAAAATGCACACACAAACACACACACACACACACACACACACAAAGAAACAAAATTATTAACAATAAAATATATGTTTTTTTACAACTTTTTTTTGTTGTTGTAAGCAGTGAATATTACAGGTGTTCACAACGTCATATCCTGTTTTGACGAAACTAGGCTTATGTGGATGTCGGCTCACAGAGGGGTTTCGTCTTTCTGTTTTTTTATTTCAGGTAACGTTATGTTTTCAAAATCTGGCATTCCATCCCCACCTGCGTCTCATTCCGACGGGTTTGCAGCTTTCTGAAATCCGTAGTTTTTTGTTTTTTTATATGGTTTCAAAAACATGGCTTCATTTACCCTACCTCACCATAAGCCCCTGCCGCGCGTCCACCGCAGCTGCTTCGTCATCGCCAGGATAGCGGCAGCCAAGAGCGCGACACGAGTGTGACGTCATCAGGGGAAAATCGAGGGTCCACAAACGAAGACGCGGTAAAAACACCAGTCTGAGACGCGATCGAGGCACTCACTGAATTGACTCGCGCATTTCATTCTCGGACATTTGATATATGCTTCTTTTACCAATGCCAACGGGCAACTCGAATGCCATTTACAGCGAATGACATTTGAGTGGACGGTCAATCACGCGCGACGTGGCGCAATTCCACGCGCGACAGATTGCGAGCTGATTCGCCGATCACACAAATGTCATTCGTTGTAAATGGCATTCGAGTTGCCTGTGTGCCAGGGGTATTACTCACCGATGAATCCCATTTTCGAGCACATATAATCGGAGCAATGACATCTTGAAGCTTCCGTACCCCAGGCTTCTGGACGCTCTCAATCATCCTCAGCACGAGTTGGATGACCAGAGTAAATTCTGGGAAGCAATCTGGACGAAAAAAAGAGAAAATAAAGGACAAAGGTTTTCGAGTAACGGAAAGGGTTCAGTGGAAGCTCCACGTCATCCGCTTTGAACTCTGTAGAGGATGCAGGCTCATCGCTAGCGTTGGCTCTGTTAAATTGGAAAGAGGTGGGAATAGTTTCCCCTGAACTTTTAACTCTTGTGATATCTTACAACGAGAGTACAGTGGCATCGTCTGTCGCCATCTATGGAGGTGACCCTCGCACTAAAATCTCGCTAGTAGCAAAAGTTCTCCCCTATTTGCGAGATCAAAATCAATACTTCTATAAGAAATGGTCGTTTAAACACTTTCAAAAATGTTCAAACATTGTCAAAAAAGTCAAAGAAAGAAGAAAGATTGGCAGAAACTGAAAGTGTTAACGGCTTGCCGATATATGGCTCCAGTGTGTTATTTCGTCGTAAGATATTTTGAGAAGTTTTAAGGCTCACGGTCGTAAGGTCGAAGTGTGAACCAGCCTTTACGCCAACAGTGGTCATAAAATGCTACAAGGCGGATGTTTCCGCGTCTGGTGCCTCCTCTAGTTTGCTTTTGCAAACGCAGACGCAAGAGTAATCTGATCACCTTTGAAAGTACCAAGGCTATTCGAAACAGTCATTATCTTTCTTTTCCTTTTCTAACGGCGCCCTTTGTTTGAACGAGTTTCCTGCCAAGGAATCCTCGAACATTGTCTTAGGCAGGCGGATATGGTTTACCGAAATTGGTGGATTAAGAAGACGGGTTGTTTTAATTTGGGTATTCGAATTCAGCAATGGACAGTACGAGATATGTTTCTTTAAAAGGGAAGACCAATACGTTATTTTAAAAATCTGAAGTAAAAAAAGAAAAGACGCGCTTACATTTTTAATTAACGATAAATTCTTCTCAAGTAAAGAGGTAACCAAATTGTATACTTTTTTAACCAAAGGTACATTTTTAAATGTACAATAATGTTGACAACTTGAGAAACCCAGGCCCATTCTGATTAGGATTCTCGCTTCTCGCTTCGGGGTCCTCATCAACTGATGCCGAAACCGCGGCTTGCGATAAGATGATGAACCGTGCTCGGCACGTCTCGCGCCTCTTAAGAAAAGGACTACCCATACAGAAATGCCGTTTATGGCCACAACTGGGCAAGTAGGGTCGTATATAGCCATATTACAATATATGGCATATGTAGCCTTATTCTTCTCCATTCTTGATAGGCCGGCAATTTTGTACGGGCCGAGCGATTTTTTTTCCTCCATATTCTTCGATTTGTCCGGAATTGGGAAGATGACGAACAGCCCCTTTACACAATTGCTAGCTAAACATATCATCCTATATATATATATATATATATATATATATATATATATATATATATATATATATATATATATATATATATATATGATAAATGTACGCCGGGTATTCCACGTAACTTTAGCCAAAGTTTGAAAATATGATGCTGCTGTTTTGGAAGACGAAACTAAAGAAATAAAAATGTTAATCGTTGAACAAGTCAGGCTATTTGTTGTACTTTTCCCATTTAACTAATTCATTAAGACCAAGTAATGAACTTTTAAAATATTCAATCTAGAGCAAACGTTTTAATGACACAGTTGTAGAGCGGCCTCAGAAACATCCAATTCAGTGGTTTTTATCATGAAACCTCTAACAATGCTCGTTTTTAAGGGCTTAAAAAAAAGCTGGCAAATTATGCACAAAAAAAAGCGAAAAAACGCGAATAGTTTAACAGCACCCTGTCAACAATATTCTATTCAGCAATCGGGCCTAGTTCATTCAAGCCACGGCTGACAACGCTGCAATTCAAGGCTCTCAAGCACAAAGTCACATGCTTTTTTTTCTTCGTAATTTGCGGGATATTTTTGAAGCCCAGACTCGCAGCTGCGAGCTGGGCTTCAACTCGCAGCTGCGAGGCCGAGACTCGCAGCAGCACTCGCAGCTGCGAGCTGCGAGGTAGGCGACCAAACTCATGTACTCATTATCTCAGATACATTTTTGACATTCCGCCATTTTCCGAGTTTTTCGGTATGAAGAGGCGTGGGCGTGGCAGGAGCAAACTTGAACATTCTTTCGAGCAACCAAATCCTGTTGTTATCTCCGATATGCTACGATGACTTAGATTGAGCTCGTGAAAACATCGCTTTTGTGCCGATTGTGACTCATATTTCACCCCAAAACTAGTACAATAAAGGTTCCCCCCCCCCCTCTTCCCAAAAACGCCTTTTTTTCCCCGTAAAGTTTCCTCCAAAATATCCTCAAACAAAACGGGTGGTTTTACGGAAGTAAAGATTGCCACACTGAGGCGCAACGCAGACCGGGAAACGACCCTCGACAACAATCCAGACCTCAGTGTGAAAAAAACAAAAATAGCAGAAAATTAAATGTGGGCACAGAAAGAAAACACTTCTTTTTGCTTGTTTTATATTTTACCCCGCTACGGCAAAACGTCGATATTTTTTTTGGTTTCTTTTCTTTTTGTCGTCAGTCAGGCACTTATTGCTCTCTCGAACACTCTCTGTAAGCGAACATTGCCAAGCAGAGAAAAGGACAAGGAATTAACTACTATCAGGACGACCTTTCAAAATGCCAACAAAGCGTCTCCCAACATTGAGTGCCTTTCTGAACGCAACCTACTTGAAGAAGGTGTGCCGAGTGCCGCGGCTATTATGTGGGCCTCTCTTTGTTATCCATTCACTCATTTCCTTGTCCCATGTCCGTTCATAGGGAATATGGATTGTAGTCAGACATGGAAAGTAATCCGTTACAAGTAACGGATTACTAATAATCTGTTACTTTTTCAAGTAATTTTGTAATTGTCTCGTTACCTTTTTGCGGCAGTAATTTGTAACGTAATTTCGTTACAAAATATTGGTAACGGATTACTTTAATTACTCGTTACTTTCTAAAAATAGTAACGTAATACAGAAACTGGAGCAATATGAGTCTGCGACCATCCGTTCGACCAAAGCTCAAAAACGAACGTTCGGCCCATGCATTTTTCAGTACTGCATGCAACTATACTATACGTTCATGCATAAGCTGACGGTGCGTCAAAGCTCACGATACCGCAGCTTCGAGACGTTGCGCCATTGCTTGAAAGGCCCATCTCAAAAGGGAGCTTTTCACAGATCGGCCCCTTACTTCCGGTGTCCTAGCAGATGTTGATTTGTCTGCAGAATTCCAGCGATAATTTCCGGTCGCAGTTAGCTGGTGAGGTGGCGGATGTGGCTGTAGCTTTCGCTGCCTTGTCAGCTTACAGGTGAACGGAGGGCACCTACATTCTTTCTCTTGAATACAATATTTTATTTTCGCAAGGACTACCATAGTGCGGGCGTATGAGAAATGGAAAATAGAGTTGCAGAACATTTTTTAAAACATATAAATCTTTCTATTGTTTTCCGCCGAAACAAAAAGAAAAAGAAAAAAAAAGAAAGTATGCATTGTGACGCAGTTCGATACTTGAATACGCATTACGATTTCAAGGTGGGTAGCCGCAATGAGAAGACAGGATTCCAAAAAAGGTAATAACAATAAACAGAACATAAAAAGCGACGCTGGCAAGCCTCCTTGGGATCCTTGTAAAATAACAACAATTCCTCGGAACTTTAAAAACAAAACAAAATATTGAAATTTAACGTGTGTGCGGGAATAGATGCACACGGATTTATTCATCTGCTCTTTCATTAATATTATAATTAAAGATCCTATCAGCTGTACAGTCTATGGTAATCTTAATATTTCGAAAACATTTGAGGAGCGAATGTGTTTAGAACACAGATCTCAAAGAGTCGGAATTTATATTGTTCACGCCTACACCGTACTCATTGTACAGTAGATCAGTCGAGGAAGAAGTTAACAAAGCGTCACGCCCGACCCAGGCAAATAAAAACGCCAGTTGCCGGAGCTTTGTGCTCGGGTGGAGAGGGTCAGGTGGTGCGCCGCTGGCGCGGTTTCGGTCGCCGGTGCCACCGGCAAGGCTCACCGGCGATTGACCACCCGAATTCGCCATAAGTCGTCAAGCTTCACGAAGGCAAGACTGAAAGAAATGGATCCCTTTCATCCTCGGAATTTCACCGCGACCAAGAAACGTCTGAATCAGTGGCGGTCCGTGCGAATATACTTGGGGCAGACTCGGACCAGTACGGCCCTGCAAAGTCGTGAACATTCCAACCCATATCATTTTATGACCCCTTTAAGGCTCGGGTAATTTAGCAGACGGTCTATCGCAGAGTCAAGCCCGCCCGTATGACGGCGACCCTCTTGTGAAGTGGAGAGCAGGGCACGTAGCCAGGATTTTGTTTCAAGGGGGGGGGGGCCGCTTATGACAAAATGCTGTATGAGGGGGAAGGGGAGAGGAGGTCCCAGCAAAATGGAAGATTTCAGGGGGGGGGCGCGGGCCCCATGCGCCCTCCCCCCCCCCCCCTGGATACGTGCCTGGTGGAGAGGTATTGTAATCGAGAGAAACTTCATATTCCATACTCAATCTCACTTTTAAGTGGGATACCGCACCAACGGTTCACAATCAAACAGCGTCCATATTTGCACCGTCACGGTGATCGTTTTCTTTGTGGGTTTCTGATCACCAGCTGAAACGATCACGCACCGAAATAAGTGCAGGATCATGGTGCATTTACTGTGTGTGATTAGTTTAATCGGCGACAGGCGGATGCAGAAAGACAATGAGCGCCCCTGACGATGCACTCTTGGGCGCTGGTGGTTGCCTCCATTGAAGTGCCTTGATACTCCTTTTACGAGTAACGACAACCAATACAAATGACAAAGCACATCCCGCTGGAACAAAATGGCGGCATTCAGTTCAAACCTCTGCTGTGCGCTGCCATTCGCTTCCTATAAAACCGGCACCGTCACGCAGTCGGCGCTTCAAAGAATATCGCTACTTGCAGGAAGCTCTTATCTAGGAACTCTAAGCCTCCCTCGGATCGCAGTGCCGTTCGAAACATCTGGTGATCGCTGCGCAGTTAATGGGATATCCTGGCGGCATCTGCCGACCAGACCGCCGATGAACAAGTCAAGGAGTAAGGAACGGGATCACAACAGGCACAGCCCTGCGTTTCATTTAAGCTCTACGTAACAATCATAGAATCTTTAAAAACCGAACAAAATTAACAAACAAACGGATACGTACTTGAAAGCCAGTGCAGGAGTCCTTCCTGGAAGACCGCGATGTTCCGAAGCGAGAGCTTCCTGACGTAGTCCCTGACTTCTCTTCCGGTCTTGTCTCGCTCGTCCAGACTGAAACCGAATCCCGTCCGAAGCATCGTGTTCGCCGCGAAGGTTTTGCATATGGCTAAGGTGTCGATGGACTCGTCTTGGGTGTACGTCGTTTCGAGGACTTCCAAGAACTCGTCCGTGCAGCGCTCCAAGAGGTGCGACATCTGAAACGGAAACATCGTATACCTCTCGTGTAAAGGCTGCAGGTTCACGCACTTGCGTTTGCTTATCGACCGAGTTCTTGACATCTCTTACGACTATAGAACAATCTGGCAGGCTGGCGCAATTAATGAGTTGACCATGGAACTTCACTTTACTGGAGCGAAGGTTCTGCGGCGTTTCCGAAATCAAATGTAGGCACTATTTATGAGAAATGATCGTTTATAGCAATGTCATGAGTTTTTCGAGCCAAGGAAGAAAGGGTGATGCACAATAAGAAGGAGATATACGGAAATGCCAAATGTTCCACGGCTGCCCGTGAAATGGCGCCAGTGTGGTCTTTTGTCGTAAGAAATTTTATCGAAGAAAGGGCAGAAACACAGGCGAGCTAGTGAAGAACTTTCATGGTAACCGGAGACGCGGAATAAAAAAGAAAACGGACAGAACAACAAGTTTCCACGACAACACCAATTGCAACCAGGTAGAATACTTGTAATGCTTGCCTATGTTAATATGGCAGTATACATAAATAGAATTTGAAGAGCGTGTTGGGTGAACATCTTGGTATTCGAACGCAAAAGAAGAGAAGGGACACACAAAAAACTGTCCGTGCCTAACGTGCTTTCGTGTGTCTCTTGTCTCCTTCTGCGTTCGTATACCGAGAAGGAGCATTAGTATGTTAAAATGACAGTATTTAGCTTTTAACGCATGGGAAAGACTATGTTAAAACCTTCGAATATTCTACCTGGTTTCAATTGTTTTTGTCATTAAGACTTGTTGTTTTGTCAGTCTTTTTATCGCATTGTGTCTCGGTTACTGTTGAAGAAATTTGAAGATGTTCTAAGGCATACGGTGGTAAGCAGACGCAAGGGCGTTCCGCACATGGGAGTCCACTACGTTCAATGAGTTCACGTCCAAAAGTATAGCTGTCTACTCAGGCAACCAATTATACCTTCCGCAGATGGGTGGAGTTGTATGATCTGGTGCACACTCCACGGATGGTCCGCCATTTCTGACCCGAAGCGTTGAAGATGTGTAACTTTCGGAAGGGATGATGAACAGAGAGCATGGATGTGATCTGCAGAAAAGTAAGCCGTCATGTTGAGAGAATATCCGAGACCTCATAAGAAACGCGGGACGTGACGTTTATGTTCCTTGTTGGTGATTATCTCTTCGGTGATTATCTCTTGCTGGCTGCAATGTAATGATATGATGCCTGGGGCTATTTACGCCTAGCTCTTCTTACAGGGACACTGACAGGGCATTTATGCTCGCCGAGGTTTTTAATTAAACATGAGGTATAAGAGCCCAACTACCCTGAACACAATTTGCAGCTCGAAATTCGTTCTCTTTCCGCCCGAAAACACCCGGCCGAGAATCGGCCGGTTTCAGTCGCGCTCACTTTCTTTTCCGTGGTCACGTGGTGTTCAAACGCTGTACACTAAATATATTCAAAGTCGTGGGTCATCTAAGGCACACATTCGATATTAAGAAAACAGAAAAGAATACGAACCCCATTTGTGTGTCCTCCAAGAAACCGCAAATACGTTGATCAAGAAAAAAATGGATGTTGCACAGACCAAAAAAAGTACACGTCATTCTCAATGTCGCGGCGTAGCGCAGGCATACCGCGGGTTGGACGACGGGCCAACGTTGCGACCACTGTTCTTTACTGTAGTTGGCTGGATCGCCGATCGAGGCTTGTCTTGCTGTTGTCGAATTGCACCACCTGCAGCCATCACTTCACACCAGCTAATGCATGGGACCATGGAACCCTATACGAAACACGAAACAAGAATGCCGTTTGCCCCGTGTCTAAGGCGTTGTCGGCACCGAAACAGTTTGGCTGCTTTTCGGGAGGCCTTTCAGATAGCTTGTGCTCCAACATTAAAACTGACAGCCCTCACAGTTCTTATAAATCAATGTTTCGTGGTCAAGAGTGAATCCGCTGGGCGATAAATGTGGTGCAGCTCAATGAGACAAGAGTTTCTTAGGCTAGTATATCGCGGAGTCGGTGGCCTTTTCGATGAGTTGGGTTTAGCAGACGACAAGTTTGTTAGCTTTGCTACGCGGAATTCACTCACTCCGGAAAGCCGCTGTCAAGATGGAACTTTTTCGACATTCATCAAGTTCTGGGCTTCCCCGAGAACGGTCTTATTGACGGCAAGTTCCTTTGTTACTCCAATACGACATCTGGCTTGCCAACTCAACCGTGGGTGCTCCGGCACGTTTGATTTTTTAATCGGCGTTCCAACGCTTGAAAAATACCGATTTGATCTCAAAGCACTGGATATAATGATCGCAGCACGCCATAAAATACTAGCTTTCGAGCACTGCGTACAAGCTTCAGTATGCCTACTTTTGTGTGTTTCACCCATAGATTTGCGTGTATTGTCTGGTGTCAAGTAATGACCGCCGGTGGTGACACCGACGTGCTCCTGATCCGCGATCTAGCCTACTACAATAGAGATCAGTGGTTGCGACGGACGTGGGGCCGTTCTGAACTGTCGTTCCTGTACCGGCCAATCGACCTTCAAGCGCAGAACATCGAGCGGAATGGATATAAGTGCGAAACAATCGCGCGACAGACGATGCACGCAACTTCGTCGTCTACTTCACACGCTGCAGAAGCAAAGAAAAAAATACCGCGGTCGGGAGTAGCCACGTGACTTCCGGCCATGAGCTTCGGTGCTCGTGTTTCAATTTGGAGCAGTGAGTTTTTTTGTTTTTTTTGCCTTATTAAAATATACATGACTCTGTAGCAAAATATTGATTGGGTAGTCTCCTGGTATTATATTAATCACCTGGCAAAAATAAAAAGATTGTCTTTTTGGTGGGTTTCAGTGTCTTTTTAACTTGTGTCATTGGCTGCAGTGAGTGCAAAGGTGTGAAGTGTCCAGAACGAGAAAACCACCTTACCCCGCGGGAACTGCAGTCTTTAAACTTGGCGATTTGAATTTGTTTAATAGCATCGAGGTCCTTGATTAACACCATAGGTACTCTTCCATTGTAAAATCTGAAAGGCGCAAGGAGCATAAAAAAGATTAATTTAAATTTGAAAATACGTTCAGAAATCGTTTCATTTAATGGGGTTCCGTGTTTTCGGCTTATTGAATAAAGCCGTAAAGCAGCCTCCCAGCTGTGCTGTGTGTTTCGATTTGACATCAGTAAAACTGTATACATAAAGATTTTCTGCCCTTTAGTTGCTATTTATTTTATGAATTATAGGACTTTGGAGATGAAGGTCTCTAATATTTTTTTTTGTTTCTCTCGATTTTCATAAAACCCTTTAGAGGGTTAATTTTCGCGGTCCATTGGTACTTATCGAAAACACGGAACCCTGTATGGAATTTATAACATTGGTCAGAACTGGTGGAGATCGTAAACTTAGCCGGCTGGAATGTATATCCATTAAACTCACTGACTTTGGTACCACCGATCGAGGGACTAATATTGCTATAAGGTTGAGGCAATATTTTTAATGCAATGACCACACGTATGACTGCGCGATCAGTGGGCTTGCAAGTGGGATCAAGCCTGCTGTAATTTTATAAATAATAGTGAGAGCGTTCACGTACCCTACGACAGACCCGTACTTCTGCGTCCATTGTTTGAATGTTACCACAATTCCCTAAAAGGTGATTGAGAAACAGAAGAATCAAGCTTTAATAGTTCCTTTCTAGTAAAAGAAATATATAGAGTGCCGAAAATAATCCCTGGAGAAGGGGAACAAGAGGGACAAAGGACAAACACAAATCTCCAAACACAGCTAGGTGACTGGTGCGCGACCGAGAAAATCCGCCTGGTCCGGATATCGAACCCGGGACCTCTCCATTCGAACGCGTTCGAATGCAAGAGCCAAACGCCGGACGCTGGCGTTCCGCGTTCTAACCCATTCGACGAGTTCAGTGGAGACAAAGGCAGCTTGCTTTAGGTCTACTTACAGTCACTGAATGCTCCCAGTGCACCGAAGCTCCTAAGCTCGATAGCGGCAAAAAAACGACTCAATCATCTTCTTTTTGTGGTCATTACGAGCTTTTAGGTAGCAGGTTTTTGCGTAAGAACAAACGAGAAAAAGCTTTAGGTAGGAACTTTTGTTGGAGATTAGTACAAGATGACAAGAGCGCGATCTTTTCCTAAAATTTTAGTTTACAAGGACTTGCGTCACAATTAATATTGTTTTTATACAACAATGTCTCACCGGTGATATCAGGTAGTGCGTCCCGACCCGGGCGCGTCATAACTTCGGTATTAGTTCGCGGAGCATCCGCTTGGGAGAGGGGGGGGGGGGGGGGCTTGGCATATCACCGCATACGTTTCGGCGCCAAAAATAGCCGATCAAAGCTAATTGGAACAGCCGCAGCGGGCGTTATAAAATACGATATTCTGGAAACATCCGCGTGACTCTAGGTCCTACTAATCTTTCCAACCAAAGCTTGGCCCTTTGACGTCACCTCGTACTTTCGTCTCCACCTTTCTTTTTCGGCTCATAGCAAATGTAATAAATAACAACTGTCGTTGTAACAAAAAAAAAAAAGAAAACAAAGAAACGAGGTGGGTATTTGGGCAGTCGGGTTTCTCAATCAACCATACCTTCTCCACTAGTTCGGGCAAATTGCCGCTGATAATGTTTGGCGTTGGTCCAGGAATCCCGTAGGTCTCGAAGAGCGAGAACTTTCGTTTCCGCCAGCTAAGTAAGATAAAAAAAAAGAAAAAAATAGAAATCATAATGAAAGCAGCAATAACAACAGCAGCAATGCGGTCAGGTCATGCTACCTTCCACATTAGAAGCAATGCACACCCATAAGAGTGTAAAAAAGGTGTCATTCATATCGCGTGTTCCATTTGGTCCAGGGGTGCGTACTCGGTGCGCACCAGATAGCAATTACACGCTCCGTTGAGCCGCACACCATCGCCGCACTCAGCAACTTCCATTCGCGGCGTACACGGCACGCGTAGGCGCGGGTGTTGCACGGCGGCGCACCCAAAAAATCGACAGGTTTGCTTACAGTTGAATATGGCGGTGCCCGATCGAAAAAAAAGGGTTATGGTTCTGATATCGCCGCCTGGCCGTCTTCAGGATAGAAAAGCCTTGCGGTGTGGGTTGCCCATCGCGAAGTGTTATTATAATGTACGCTAAAGATTCAACTGGCGCTAGTGTCTACGCGACTTTCGGGATGCAAACTGAAGCAGACAGCAACCAGTCTTCTTTTTGTGCTGCTCCTGTGCATTCCTAGTGTAGGAAAACGCGCGTGCATTTTGTTTCTTCGCCGGAGAATCAATCGTAGATCGCTTTTGTTATTTGCGTCATACCGAATAGTATATACTTTATTATAAAAATTAAAAGTGTAATTGCTTTAGTTACAGCATTTTTTTTTTATCAGTGAGCGATGGTGAAACGTTTTTATATTCCAAGCCCAAACCTGTGTTCCACAGCAGGTGTGTTGAAACAAGCGATTGTTAATGTGACAGACGTGGCAAAATATAAAAATGAACCCGTTGTTCATCTTTACGAGCGGTTGCAAACCTTGGAAGCGTAAAAAATAAAGCGCTTGGGCTATGAAAGGTTTTTTTCTTATTTGTTTTCTTTATGCCGGGCAGCTTTTATCGGGGACCTGTTTTCTGGCTTCTCCGTACTTTTAAAGACTTCGAGCGTGCGCGTGTGATCTTTTAACGCAGAAAAAGCATCTTCGCACACATACATGAGCGGAGAGGATAAGACAATACTTATTTATTGCAAATATGACTATGGTTACTTGACGTTCACTTTATTTTCATCGTCTTTATGGATGGATTACTGATATAATGTTAATGCGTAGTTCTTGCCGTCTCTCTTAATTTTCTAGATGTCCTTCGTTGGCTTGGCACGGAAATCCCCTCTGCAGAAAAAGCGCGGACGCCGTGTTCCCGCTAACAGTGTCCGACAGTGCACATAAATGCAATATGGTGCCATTATTGCACAGCATTTAATGCCCTGAATCTGTAACAAGAAACGCTGCAAACTGCCCAATATATGCGTTTACGCGATTGAGAAGTGTTCCAAGTTATTTACGGCGTTATAATACTTTGTCGTCTTAATACTCTATTTTATAATCACGAGTTGAGAAAAAATGGACCCGATTTTCTCCATAGGAATGCGTTACCAGAAGTCCATTTTTAACTGGTTGCTGTCTGCTTCAAGCTGCAAGAGCACACTTGCATTAGTCGAACCTTTAGCCAGGCACGTATCCAGGGGAGGCCCTGGGGCCCGCCGCCCCCCCCCCCTGAAATCTTCCATTTTGCTGAGGCCTCCTCCCCCCCTCCCCCTCATACAGCATTTTGTCATGGGCGGGCCCTCCCCCCCCCCCCCCGAAACAAAAATCCTGGCTACGTGCCTGCCTTTAGCATACATATTATACCAACTTTTTGGTGTATCGCTGCGACATAAGTATCACGAGTTCGTCGGGATACTTTTCTCTGACTGAATTCGGCACCGCCTCATTCTCAATGAACACAGATTAAAGGGGCTGTGCAACGATATTGGGTTGGTGGGACCCAAGAATACTCGAACGCAACGCCACTGGCCAAGAGGCGTCTTCGTCGCGGGAAATTCCCAGGATTGAAGTGTCAAGGACTCACGCCGTACACCGCGTTGAGTCTCAATTGAAAATCAATGGGTTTTTTCTTTGAGTCCTATTGAACCTTCACGGGGATTGCCACTGCGTTTAATTGAATTTTCAGCAATTGCATTTTAATTCGATTTTTGGTCATAGTGTCTCAATTAAATTTTTGCGATTCAGTTTCGATAAAATATTTTTCGACTGCGTTAAACAAAATCCCGCAACGTGTGGGGAATTTTTTATCTTATAATTTCTTAAAGCATGGAACATGGAGGAAACAAAAGCGCATTCTTATCAGGAGCGCATCTTTGCGCCCGCGGTCCTGCCCCGGTGTTCGCGGCGCGAAGCTACCCCCACGCCTCCTGCGTAGAATTGAGGAAGTTGGGTGCACGTCTCAGCCACTGGGATTTAGTTTTGAGTCGACTATGTTTAGTATCACTTCTAATATAATGCCATGTGTAGAACCTTTTAATTGCCTTCCATATTATGCAAAGTTTGTGTCTTAATCCAGAGCCGTATATGTAGAGAGCTTGGTCAATGGGAGTCGCGGGCAGAGCCAGGGCGTGCGGCAGACTCGGAAAGAGGGCTTGGCATTCTCTCTTGACCAACCAGAAGCCGAAAAGAATCCCCTAGCGGTGGTAGCGAGAAACGGTTCTGATCAAAGGTCTATGTTCGTAAATGGTTTTAATAAGCGCGTACGAGTGAAGTGTAGTAACTCTTCGTGGTTGAAAATAGAGTGCACGTGTTCTTTTGATCATGATCATGCAGAAAGATGTAAGAAACGAATGCGCCGCTCAACTCTGTTTTGCTCGGACAGAGTGTGACCGCTCGGACGGCAGATTCCCGGCCCTCAGCGCTTGGCGTACGGATTATGTCGATCGTTCCGTTAGTCGCACTCTTCCACCATCATTTTGGATGAGCGTGAGTGAAACATCACGTGTACCATATTTTCAGTCATTGAGAGTTACTCCAATGCAGTTATCAGGTTTGTTTCTCGCGACTACCGCCAGGGTATTATTTCCGGCTTCTGGTTGGTCACATTCGAATTTCTGAAGACGCCCTGGGACACGCCCAGCCCACTTTCGGCCAATGGCGCCTCCTCATTTGTCTGCTATACTTCCCAACGAATGGCCAAACTCTCTACATATACGGCTCTGTCTTAATCAAGAACGAGTACTGCGAAATAAATTATGAAGCAGAGGTTTTCGGGAGAAAACAGATAGTGGAGTGGAAGATGAATGAAGGGGCTCCATGCGAGATATAAGTTCAAGGGAGTCGGAAATCCTAAACGGCTGAGGAAGTTGAACGTTAGAAAGATGTTTTTGCAAAAAGGTGCCACTTTGTGTTCAATTTCAGCACGGTGTATAAAAAACATTTTTAATTTGTGATAATGCATTGAGTTTTAATTTCTTTTTTTTCTCGCATCGCGTTCTCTTCACACCCTTCTTTTAGCCATCATACATTTCCTTAGAGGTATATCGCACTAGTTTTATGTTTTAAGCCTCTAAATATGATAAAAAAGAGCAAATGCCGATGTTTTATGGCAGGGGTGCACAACTCAAAAATGACGCGGGCCAAAAATTGTTTATTGGAAACTGCGCGGGCCGCACCTAGTGTGACACGTTACACTTTTTTGCTGCAGACAGGTTTTCAATATCTGGCATCATCGCACTGGTGGCCGTCTTCAGCACATCTCGCAGTGTCATGTCCATCATAGAAGATCGAAGACGGTTCTTGTTGAGGGTCATCAGTGAGAACGTCTGCTCACAGACATACGTGCTCCCAAAAAGTGATGCAAGCTTCAATGCGTGGTCCA
This sequence comes from Ixodes ricinus, assembly GCA_037355805.1. NCBI lineage: Eukaryota > Metazoa > Arthropoda > Arachnida > Ixodida > Ixodidae > Ixodes > Ixodes ricinus. Next base: position 10,564 of record JAZHYW010033715.1, on the reverse strand, counting down.
CAAGGTTTCCGTACTTGCTCCTGTCAAGGCTTCTGGAAGTCAAGCAGCTGGGACTCACGATACATACTCTTCAGTTCTGGTGAGCACTGGAGGTCGATGAGTTCTAGCTGCAGCGTCGGACCTGTGTCTTCCGGTGCGACAGCAAACGGATCGCGGAACAAATCGTAGTTACTCTTCTCACTTTCGAATGCCTTGAATCTTTGCTGGAACTCGGAGAGCAGGTACTCAACCTGTGGAGCGTACGTCGCAGCTACCGTCTTCCAATTTTCGCCGGTGGGAAAGAGCTTCTGGCAGGTTGGAAAGTGAACTATGCTTCCACCCCCAAGCTGCAATTTTGAAGAGGCGCATCTTTCTTTGGAAAGCGAAAATCGCGCTCACCATGTCCGAAATGAGATGGTCTTTTCCTTGGAGAGCTATGTTAAGCGTGTTCGGATGGCTTGAAATATCGGTGAGGAATGCCAGATCCCACGACCATTGTTCTTCCTCCAGCTCTGGTATGTGTTTCCCTTCCTCTTGCAAGAAAGCGATGATGTCGGCCTTCAGCGCGACGAAGCGACTCAGAACATTCCCTAACGGCTTAGCCAGCGAACTTCAGTGTGATACGAGGTGTCCATGTGCTCACTCTTCATTTCTTTCAGGTACTCTTGAAATTTCCTGTGCTTCAATCCCCGAGCACGTATAAAGTTGACACCTCGAAGTCACGAACTTCATCACATGGTCAAACTTCATCACATTGGCACAGAGTGCTTCCTGGTGAAGCACACAGTGATATTGCTTCAGTTCTAACCGAACACTTGAAGTAAGGCAACGGCTCCGTTTCTCTTTCCCACCATGGCTGGGGCTCCATCGGTGCAGACACCTGCGAGTTTTTCCCATGATAGCTTTGAGCTTCTCGATGACGTCTTTGACCTCCTTGCTGATCTCTTCTCCCGTAGTCCGTCCGTGCATTGAGCAAAGCTCTGCCAGCTCCTGAGTCACTTCGGAGTTTTCTTTCACACCACGGATGAACACAAGCAGCGGTGCTGTGTCTTTAATGTCTGTGCTCTCATCCAAAGCAAGAGAGTAGTAGACAAAATGACTGCAACTCCTCTTCAGTTGTTTTGATAGGTCGTCGGCAATGTCATGCACACGTCGTTGTTCTGTCATTCTTGATAGGCTCAGGTTTTGGAAAACCAACTTCTTGTCCGGGCCCATCTCCTCAGAAGCAATCGAAGCAATCGAACGACCTGAACGAGCGATCCGTCGAGATATCTGAAAAGACGCCCGCGTGGCTGCTTCAGATGTGTTCTTTGCTTTCGTAAAATGCTTTGCTCAGCAAGCAAATTCCGTTTTAAGTCCTCGACTTTGTTTTTCTCTCGAATCTGAAAGAGCGCCGAAGTCGCGGGCATGTTTGGTCCAGTAGTGGCGTCGAACGTTGTATTCTTTAGGAGCCGCGAGAGATTCTCGACACACAAGACATAAGCACTTCGATGCGTTCTCATTGAAAAGGTACCTCCATGTCCACTCCTGGTTGAATTTTCGGCCCTCCTTGTCGATTTTTCTCTTCTTTGGAAGTGCACTCATATTCCAAGCGTGACACGACTAGCTTTTCTCATCTGCAACAAGTTGTCACTGATCATGTCCCAACAGGAGGGGAGAGGGCTGTAGCCTCCGTGGAGAGAGGAGGAGGAAACGGGATAAAGAAGAACTGGAACAAGGATAGGGGAGGGACGCTGTTAGGGGTCATAACAACGCACTGGATGGCTGTACAGGCTTTTGTATTGTTGTTTTCTCTGGGTCAAGTGGAGAGGGAATATTTGTACTGAGGACGGGGAGTTTCCCCCGGAAAAAAGGACTCTGAGAAATGTAGGTCAACGGGTTCGAATGCTTTCTGCCAAGTCAACGGCCGCAGTGCATTGAATGACACGGTGAGCGGTTTCTGCGCTCAGCTGAGCAGGGCCGCGGGCCGCATGTTGTGCACACCTGGTTTATGGGTTATATTGACGATTGTCGTGGGTGGCGTTTTTTAATCACTCTCAATCTCAAAGGATTCAAAAGAGTTCTATATTTTTTTGATTGTGGTTTATATGCAAGTAGGTAAAACTAAATTCCAACTACTATTTATTATTCGTCACTCCAATCTTTATAAAAATCCCCAAACATTCCTCCGCGAACAACTCAGACCTAAACTGCGGATCTGTTTTTTTTTTTGAGTTGACTGTGTTAGTTTTGATTTTATAACAATGCCATGTGTAGAATCGTTAATTGCTTTCCACAATGTGTAAAGTTTGTGCCTTAATCATGTACGAGTACTGTAAAATTAAATTTGAAACAGAGAAGGTTTTCACTTTTTCTCAATTTGGACACGTTGTATATGTATATATATATATATATAAAAGAACATTTTAATCTTTTTTTTTTCGCGTCGCGTTTTTTAAGCACCATTCTTTTAGTTTGAATACATTCCGTTAAAGGTATATTCACTCGTTTTGAGTTTTAAGCTACTAAATATGCTAAAACAGGAGCAAATGCTGATGGTGGGCTCATGGGTGATATTGACGATTGTCGTGTGTGGCGCTTTTGAACCACTCTCAATCTCAAAGGATTCAAAAAAGAGGTTCTATATGTTTCATTGTGATGTATATGCAAGTAGGTAAAACGACATTCCAACTAATATTTGTTATTCGTCGCCCCAATCTTTGTGACAAATCCCCAAACATGCCTCCGCGAACAACTGTGACCTAAACTGCGGATTTAGTTTTGAGTCCAATATGTTTAGTATCGCTTTTAAAATAATGCCACGTGTAGAACCTTTCATTGCTTTCCACATTATGCAAAGTCTGTGTCTTAATCATGAACGAGTACTGATAAATAAGTTACAAAACAAAAAAAGCTTTTCACTTTTAGTTCAATTTCAGCACGCTGTATAAAAAAATCATTTTTAATTTGTAAGTCATTTTCGCGTCGCGTTCTCTTCGCACCCTTCTTTTAGCCAGAATACATTTCGTTAGAGGTATATGCACTAGTTTTGAGTTTTAAGCCTCTAAATATGCTAAAAAAGAGCAAATGCCGATGGTGGGTTTATGGGTTATATTGACGATTGTCGTGAGTGGCGTTTTTGAATCACTCTCATTCTCAAAGGATTCAAAAGAGAGGTTCTATATTTTTTTACTGTGATATATATGCAAGTAGGTAAAACGACAATCCGACTACTATTTATTATTCGTCGCTCTAATCTTTATAAAAATCTCCAAACATGCATCCGCGAACAACTGTGACTTAATCTGCGGATCTTTTTTTATGAGTTGACTATGTTTAATATCGCTTTTTAAAATAATGCCACGTGTAGAATCTTTCATTGCCCTCCACATTATGCAAAGTTTGTGTCTTAATTGTGTACGAGTACTGAGAAATAAATTTTGAAACAGAAAAGGTTTTCACTTTTTGTTAAATTTGAGCACGCTGTATATAAAAAAAATAACATTTTTAATTTTTTCATTATTTTCGCGTCGCGTTCTTTTCGCACCCTTCTTTTAGCCAGAATACATTCTGCCAGAGGTATATGCACTAGTTTTGCGTTTAATGCCTCTAAATATGCTAAAAAGAGCAAATGCCGAAGGCGGGTTTATGGGTTATGAAGAGGCTTCGAAACTAGACGGTCATAGCTGTATATTTTGTTTTAATATTCTAAGAGACGTTTAGTAAATAATATTATTAAATACGTTATTGCTTGCAGATCACAGATAGTCCGATATATTTATAAGAATCCCATCCGAGATAATGACACGAAATGCGCACGCCCATGGCGTTATGCGTTACGCATGATTTATGGATTTGTTGATTTTGGTAATGTGATATAACATATAGGATACGATGAGCTTTCAAAATTCGTTACTTCAAAAGTTCAAAATGTTCTACTTCCAGGCGACCTCAGCACGATAACACACAAAATGGCATAGTTACTACAAATCATTTCAGAGGTTCTCGGAGATGTTTTTATAAAGCTATTTGACTCCTTTGATTCTTGTAGGATAAATATCAAGTAAAAAAGTGCAGCTAAAGTTTCCTTTGAGTGGTTTACGATACATTTATTTACAGTGAGCGACTAAGTTATAAAGTTTGAGGTAGTATAATACAGCTATGTACATGCGACGCTCGACAAGGACGAACAGAGGATTCAAGTTCAGCGATGAATTTCCTTAGCAGTCCTAATTTTTCGCACTCTTTTCCCGATGGAGACCTCTGATGGTTGCTTGTACCAAATGTGGTACGAACGGAGACCAGGCACTGAACCAACGGATACCCATTTCTTCATTTCTTCTCGGAACTTGATGAGGTCCACGGTGGCCAAGTCGATAGTTCGTGACTTGCCTATCTTTGATGTAAGCCCCGACACTAAGTCTCGAGAAGTGAAGATTGCAGCATTCCCAGGCTCTCGGCCGACCAGCCATTTCAACGTTTTTGTATTTTTTCCGTCTCCTTTGGAATGGTGCCGCCAAGAGACTTCCCGATTTGGATTGGATCGGATTAGATTGTGATGGCTCTTCCTTTGTTTTAGGTGAGCAGAGATCGAGCTCCGCCCTGATGCGATGCCGATAGCTCTTATCGCGAAGGTCACTAGAGGCGATAGCGAAATATTGGAAGGGAAAGAACCCAAGGCCCGCGGCTCGCTCGCTATTTCGTGGGAGGCCTGGAGGAGTTTTACGGTGTTTTCTGAACGCGATGGGAGCAAGAACACGTCCATTTATCATTGTCGATCCCTAGTCCTCGATTGAGTTGTCCTCTCAATTTTGCCGCTCAGTGCCTGGTCAGATGACTGGCAGTCTCGCGAAGGAAATAAAGAAAAACAAACATATAAATATTGCTATATTTACAAAGTGTTTAGAGGGCTGTTCAATGTGAATATTGCCTTCGTTGTGCTCCCAAATGATTTATGGGTGTTGTTGCCAGCAGAACTGACAGTATCGAACATGACACACACATTGCGCTCGTCATAAACCCGCAGTCGGAAGGTACTGTTTTATAGCCTCTGTAGAGGCGCGGAGCTCCAGATAAATGATTTTAGAACCAACCAGTTGTTTGTAGAGTAAAATGAAAACGTAAAAAAATAAAGAGTGACCAAAATAAATAAAAATGATTCGGTTGTGTTATCAACATGAATTTCGCGTCTAAAATACAAAAATTCGCATTTAAAATTCTAGGCTTCCAGTAGAAAGTGTATTTTACTCTAATGATTGACATTATACTTTGACATTTCTAACTATAGATTATGTAGCGCATAATCTCTAGGTCTCTCCAATCATGGCACCGGCGAAAATTGTCTGAAAACCCGCTTTCGGCAGTTGTGATTTTGTAGAGTGTTTAGACGTTTGGAATTGCAAACTTCTTATTATACGCTTAATGCCATCAATGTCTTTTATACGATTATCTATTAAACGTCCCTTAGATTCTTAAAATAAACAATAAAATATACAGCCATAACCCATAAACCCACCATCGGAATTTGCTATTTTTTAGGATATTTAGAGGCTTAAACCTCAAAACTAGTGCATATGCCTGTAACAAAATGTATTCTGGCTAAAATTTAAGAAAAAAAAAACGCAACGCAACGCAAAAAGATAAAACAATTTTTATACAGCTCGCAGAAATTGAAAAAGTGAAAACTTTCTTTGTTTCATAATGTATTTCTCAGTACTCATACATGATTAAGACACAAACTTTGCATAATGTGGAAGACAATAAAAGTTTACACACGAGGTAATATTTTAAAAGCGATACTAAACATAGTCGGCTAAAACAAAAATCCGCAGATTAGGTCACAGTTGTTGGCGGAGGCATTTTCGGGGATTTTTGTACAAAGATTGGAGCAACGAATAATAAATAGTAGTTGGAATGTCGTTTTACCCATTTGCATATATATATCGAATGAAAAAAAATATAAAAGCTCTCTTTTGAATACTTTGAGATTGAGAGCGATTCAAAAACGCCAGATGCGACAATCGTCAATATAACCCAGGGGTGGCCAGGCTGTCCCGGCCTAGGAGCCGCTGTCCTCGCTCAACGCAGCAGAGGTTGGTCGCACTATCTCTCCACTGGGCGTGGTGCCGTCGGGGCCTAGATGCGCTCCGATTGAAAACCGAAACTTAAAATCCAGTCGAATTTGTGCGGTGTCTCAGAAAGCCGTAAAATTCTGCGCGTGCCTTCTATCGTTCTTCAATTTGTTGATTTAGCGTTTTTCGATGATGCTGAGCAATTTTGTAATTAAAACCAGCCTTAACACAACATTAAAAAGCTAATTACGCAAAAAATAATTAATAATCTAATTATCCCGGACTTTAATGATTTTCCGAAATAGGCCCCTGATCCAGGACCAAAAAACACAAGACTTTTTTTTTGTGGCGACGCGTAGTTTTTGCAATATTCGAATTTGTCCACCTTTCGTGAAAAACCTGTACATATATATATATATATATATATATATATATATATATATATATATATATATATATATATCGGGCATGGTGGCGGGGGGCCGAAGGCGTGGGGTATCTGAGAGGAAAAGCAAAACCCTTGATGGAAACAGCTGTTTCCAACATGCTGTTTCCATCATGGGTTTTGCTTTTCCTCTCAGTTATATATATATATATATATATATATATATATATATACACACAAAGAGTACGAGTTGTTTACCAGATATAAGCAATATTACTCGAAGCAACCCGTTAAGCCGCAGTCAGATCTGCTTATACTTCGTACAAGGGGCGCGGTATTGGTTGCAGACACGATGGCAGAATTGTCTGCGAAAAAGCCGCGCCGCATGTTTGTTGCATGTTTTTCTTCGTACATGCATGAACATGTCTGCAAACAGGTTTCGTAAGACAACTGGGAACGTAATGCGAGGAAATGCCCTAGACACGTTAGTGTGCTGCATGATGAATTAGCAGTGAGTCGGCGCTTTTACTGTAGCTCTTTTTTTAGGGTATGGGCTATATGATCTTTTGGTACTTACGTGAAATACAAGGCAGTGGCAAAGGACAACAGACACGAAAGCAGCAGCCCGATCATGACGAACTGCACAGCTTACGTGCAGGCGCAAGGTCCTCTACTAACGACTGCGAGCTACGTTTGACGCGATCAGAACGCGAAAAAAATTAATAAAAGTAAGAATGAAGAAAAAATAGAGAGCGTGGACGTGGTACATGTTAAGCTGATATGTGATTGCGTTTCACGTACATTATATGCTACTCGGGGCCGCGTCTGATATTATTTTTCGTAAAACACGGCATTTCCTTTTTTAACTACATTGTCGGAACAACTGGGCTTAGTAAAAAGAAATGTAGAAAAAGTTAGTATATACGGCTTCATTCTGCCATCCATGTCGCGGCCGTGTAACGGGGTAATACTACTGCCTTATAATATGCACTTGGTTGATTAGTATTGTAACTTTACTGCTATTCGAACATTGCACTTTTGATTTTGCCTTTTGTGATAAGACCTATAGTACCCGCCCTTTGGTCGCCATAAGTTATTGAAATGAATAAAGGCTGTCATATTTCGGTGATCAATCGTTCAATCGATTGGTATTTCTCAAGCACTTGAGAAGAAAATGAAATGCACGGCAACGTGAATCATAATTATGCGACGCACAAAGTCGAGATAGGGTCGAGTCTGTCCATTCCCTATTTCTAGACTAATTGACTCTCAAATATTACCTCATATGGCTACAATTTGTAGGGACTCCATTTTTAAGTTTTCTGCTTCAGTCCACTCAAGTCAATAAAAAGTACACGAAAGTTGTGCTATAAAACTCTAATTCAATTTCAATGTAACTTTTGGTCTGTGGAGTCTATTGGCTTCTATATCAATGACGGTGTACAAAGTATCTCCGCTCATATGGATAAAAAAGCGTATATTAATGATTGGCGATGGAAATTCTATTCAAACTCGATTAACGTCCTAGCGACTTCAAGCTACAGCTTTCTGTCTCAACACAGGTTATATAAAGCGCGTCCACTCATGATTATAAAAAAAACATATTAAAAACGCTCCTCGATAAGATTACATTTAATTTGATTCATGCTTTCAACGACCTCGGTATAGAAACATATGTCTGTAAAAAACTCTATAAAGGGTATTCACTGGACGCCATATTTGAGGGCGCTGTTTAGAGTGCATTCTCAGAACAAACTCACATTAAAAGGTGGCTAAGACTGGCAACCTTGATGGTGGTCGCTCACTGCAGCTCTGACCGCCAGTGTGAACTGCCTATAGAGAATGACCAATGGGATGATTGACGGGGGGCCGGATAGGAATTGGGGTGGCGATGTGGGCGAGCTCAGAAATACCTGAAACAGCTCGCAAAACAACGAGAACAACGAGAAGTATACACAGGAGACGAAAGTCAAAGTTTAGCGCTCGTCCTGCGTGTGCTTCTTTTTTCCGTCCTCGTTGTTCCTCGCGCTGTTTCATGTGGCGGATAGAAAGTTGCAAGAGTCGTGATGGTTCGTTACGCATAAATCGCAGGTAAAGCTGCAATTCGGCTAAATCTCGCATGAGTGAGGAAACTTTACATAAATTTGTTTGAGACAGAAGCATCTAATAGCTCAAAGTCGCACAAACCCATGTCGTGATTCAATAAGTTTGGCATCGCTCGTCGTGAACGTCCTCTGTACCTGCAGTGTGTGGCCCTAAAAATATACAGATTCTTTTTTCTGCAATAATGAACTAGGCATTGCCGATCGCTAATTATCCGCCCAAATGTTGCGCTACCGGTCCGAATTAAACGCCAAAGTTTCAGAAGTAACCGCTATGTTATTAAAGAGTTACACATTGGTTTCTTAAATTGTCAATGGGAAAATGGCGGCCGACGCGGAGTCCTCGAATACATGAAGCTGGATGGCGCCAGTGGCCGAGAATGAGCCTCATTTTCCCATTGCAATTTTCAGAAAATCGCTTCTAACTTTTGAATAAGGTAGCGGTTCGTTATGAAACTTTGGCATCTGGTTGAACCGCTAGCGCTACATGTTTGGGCGGTAAAGCGCGCGTTGGCTGAGCGCCCGCTTTAGCTGCAAGCTACTATACTTCGTTTCAGCTTGGGTCCAGACGCAGCCGATGCTACAAGCACGAGCGTGTGGCCCTGAACAGTGCCTGTACTGCACGAGCGCGCGTGCTTGGCAGGGACGCTGGAAGTCCGGAGCTCGCGCTTGTAGCATCGCCTGCGTCTGAACCCAAGCTGAAACGAAGTATAGCGGCGAGCTTCCTCCCGCCGCACGCGCCGAGCGAGCAAAGATAGCGGTGATGGCTTTCAGCGAACTAAACGGCATTCACACTGCGCCATTTTTCTTACGTTAAGTTGCGCTACGTATAAGTCACCGAAACATTCGTGTCTCAAATGTCGCGTGTCATGCTTTCTCCTTGAACTGGTAGCCTCGTTTAATATGAAGCACAAAGGTCCCGGTGACGTCAATCTAATATTTCGTAACGTAACTTAACGTAAGCAAATGGGGCAGTATGAACCAGCGTTAAAGGGCACTGACACCTCAAAATCAATTTTTTTAATTATCCGAAACGATTGAAAGCGATTCCGGGACATTACCCTCAAAATTCGAAACTTGGGTATTAAGTATTTGTGAAGTAAAAAAAAAAGAACAATTTTCAAATGCCGAATTCCAAGTTCCCGCGCGATCCGCGCCGGTGCTTTGACGTCAATTATTGCGGTGTCCTGAGAGTCCACTTTCTTTCACGACTCCGTGCTGTTGCCATCGCGACCCAAAGCGAGGAGGAAAGCAGCGAGCGCAGCGAGCGCCGGCAGACGAAAAAACCTAATAGCGTCAAAACAAGGACTGTGACGGTGGACGCGTGTGGCACTTATATCAGTAAAAACACTTGTCATCAAGAAAGAGAATATTGTTTTCTTTGTTGTCAAGTTTTTCTCCACTGGAATAGATGCACTGATTTGCATCTGGGAATCAAACTCCAAATGTATAGCCTTTTCCAATGTACGAATTTACATGTTCAAGCCCTACGTTACACCTGAACTTACTGGATGTTTTATACCGCAGCAAAAGCTCTTCATACAAAAAAATAACAAAAGAATTATTTTTCCTAAGAAAATTTATGTTGAAATTTGTACTTCTTGAGATACCTTTCATATTGAAAGTCATTTTTTTTGTTCAGATGTCTTAATTTAACGATAGCGATATTGTACTTGTTGAATATGTATTCTTTTATGATTTCATTTCATATATATTTATGCCGCAGCATCGAATGCAACAAACGTTAGATCATCCAAACCAGAGAAATTATCGTTAAAAAAACTGAATTTTCATTTTATTTTTTTACGAAATAAATAGATTGGTACCCGTATTATAAACATTTTCCTCATTTACTGAAGTAAAGAAAAACTTGTATAACGATCGTTTAAATTTCGAAATCAGCCTTTGGTCCTTTAGAAATCAAAGACCCGAAAACAAAAAAAAACATGACATTGAACGGTTTTCAGTTTCGTCGTCGTGATGACGTGGCGAAAGACAGGCGTGTGACTGGTTCAACGAGGGCGTAGCTTCCACTGCAGTCTCAGTTT